>VRVR01000001.1:435691-551635 GCA_009859145.1 Andalucia godoyi
AGAGAGAGAGAGATGGAGATAGAAAGAAAGCTGTTTACCTTGGCGTTTATCATTAAGGACAGCAGAATCTTGCTTGGGATGAAGAAGCGAGGATTTGGAGCGAACAGATACAATGGTTTTGGAGGCAAAGTTGAGGTTGGGAAAGAAACCATTCGCGAGGCCACGCAGCGTGAGTTGCAGGAAGAATGCGGAGTCACGGCAGTTGGTTTGCGGAAAGTTGGAGAACTTGAATTCACGTTTGATCCGCAGCATGAAAAAAAGTTGCTTCATCTGCATGTCTATCTGGCGAATGAGTATACAGGAGAGGTCACCGAGTCGGATGAAATGGCTCCAGAGTGGTTTGATCTGTCTGCGATTCCGTTCAGGCGAATGTGGCCTGACGACCAGCTTTGGTTTCCTCATTTGCTTTCCAACCAAAATTTTGTCGGTCGTTTTCAATTCAGTGATTTCGAAACGATTCTCCATTACTCCGTCGACCTCCGAACGCAATTTCGTCCTGATGAGTGACATCATCCAGAGCTGCGCCCTCGATGGACGAGATCTGTTTGCTGTCATTGTTCATATAATACTGTGCGAGAGATTAGAAAATAAACAAGACAAGGTGAAGAAGAAGAAGCAGCCAGACCGACATCGTTTACCCATCCTGGTTATTCATTTATTTATTTATTATGTTTTTGACTGAACGACTGCAAACCGGCAATCGATTGATCATTGGAGGCTGGAGCCTCTGTGCAGGAGTTCAACCAGCCGTGCACCGTGTCGAATTTCCTGAGCGGTAGGCATGCGGCCTTCGCGAACAAGCTCAGCAGCAGCAGCAGCGATGGGGTCCCTTCCGAGCGTAACGACTGCAACGATGGAGCCGGCGCGTTCAAAGTACGCTTCCAGAGTCCACGAATCCGTATCAAGAGTTTTCAAGATCACAGAATCGTAGCCTGCACCAAGATACCCTACGCACCGCACGGATTTCCCCCACGCAGCGTGCCAGAAAAATGGCACTTGGTAATACGGCTTCGGACGCACGGGAGGCCGGTGAGCACAGCCAGGCTCCGCGGAACTCAGATTCAAGGATGCAAAAATATGCTGACCAACGCATCGACCCATTTGCTCCGCGACAGTCCAGTGTTCGATTCTTGTGTGATGAAGCGGGTCATCGGCAGAGGTGCCGTCGACACACTCCAAGAATGATCGATACGAAGCCAGTGCAAACGGGAAAGACGCCACATCTCCACAGGCATACACATTTTGGTCCTCCAAGCCGCACACCTGCAAGAACGGATTCACAACGATGCCACTGTTCTTTGCATCTATGGACACCTTGGGATGTCCTCGGACGAGATCCGTACGTGGCTCGACCCCCGTAGCAAGGATCAGGACATCGCAGTCCAACACGACAGAATTTTCCAAGATGACTTTCGAAACGCGTTTGCAGCGGCGGCAAGTACCTTCCTCAACAGTCTGCATGTCTCGAATTGTGGTCTCCAGCTGAAACTGGACTCCCTTTGCGACGGCGAGGCTCATGAGAAACCGTCCAACGTCTTTTCCAAACGTGTTTTCAAAAGGCACAGACGAGCGACCAACAATGGTCACCTTTGCTTCTCGAGGCGCGGAACGAAACACGGCAGCCATTTCCACTGCAATGAACGACGCACCGAAGATGACAACACTCGACTCCTTTGACTGCACGTTGGCCGCCGCTCTCTTCGCATCCTCAACCGTTCGAACAGTATGCACATTGCTGCACGAATCCATGAATGAACGGAAGAATGGCGGAGCCTTTGGCGAGCAGCCCGTTGCTAAAACCACAAAGTCGTATGGAAACGCCTCGCCGTCCGAGAACTGAACGACTTTCGACGCATAAACAACGGTGGAGACCTTCTTGCCGAGAATCAAGTCGACATTCAGACATGCCCACTCATCCGGCTTACGCAGCGCAAGTGTTTTTGCATCTGGATCAAACGCCTTCGACACCTTGGGTCGATCATACGGTGCACATGGTTCTTCACAAACAATAACGATCTTTCCTGCAAATCCACTCGTTCGCAATGCCTCTGCACAAGACGCTCCAGCAGCTCCTCCTCCGATGATCGCCACCGTTTTATCAGCATGTCTGGCCTTCTTCCTGGTCCCTTGGAAGCTCGCTGTGATTTGCGAAACGTCAACCAAAACGGCGTCTTGCGCAAGATCAATCTGAACGCAAAACGTTTGCAGTGGATGTCGACCGGGTGCATCTTCGATGTCTCCTGATTTTGCACTGAAGCACGCACCATGCCACGGACAAACAATTCTATCTCCATTGAGAACGCCCTTCGATAGCGGCGCACCGTAATGGGTGCATTTCGCACCGGTTGCGTAAACGTCATTCGAGATGGTCCGAGCAATCAAAATGGATTTGAGCTCTTCCGTCGCAACCTCTTCCGGAAGCGCAACTTCAGTAAGCGAAGGTGTCGCAAGACTTGAGAGCGTCGCAACTTTCACGAACGCCATTCGTCACAAAAAAATCCCTGTCCCCCCCGAAACACAAAAGCAATATGGATGATAATCAGTACACGCAGAAGACAACACTGCATAAATGAACACGTTGATGCAGCAGCAAAGAGACATCATCAGGTCCCAACTCGAAACAAAAACAAAACAAAATACGAATTTCCAAAAATATCCAGCTGATAGTCGGGAATTTTCCAAATGGAGGAGTGCTTCGTCGGAACACTTTACAGAAGAGCAATGAAAAAATAAAGTAGAATATGTGTGGAAAAAAGAACGTTGTAGAGAGAGAAATGCGATGGACTCATCATAATGGCGCGGACCACGCGGATTTTGATTTATTTATTATTATTTAAACTACCGGTAAAGGAGGCTGGGATTGACAGTATGGGGCAAGGAAAATGGGTCATCGAGGAACTACACGGGTCTTGAACTTGACGACGCAAGCATCGACGTTGACGCCCATTTCCTTGCTCATGACCGTTCGGAACCTCTTACTTCCCGAGTCGTACTTCAGGAACGACTCGACATTGTCCGAGGTGACTTCGGAAGGCAGCACTGCTCCAGCGGCAGTGTGGATGAGAACCGCCTTCTGAAGCACTTCGTCAATGTAGTACAAGCCGCGGTACGTAGGATGATCCGCATCTCGAATGGCAACGTAGAAATACTCACCGACGTGAGCATCGAGAACTTCGGTAACCTGCGCGCATGCTTGCTGATTCACAAATCCAGCGAGACAGACATGCCGAATGGCATTTCGGATAAGTTTCTTGTTCGAAGACGCACCAACGGCAATTCGCTTCAGCTGAGGGGTCGGAGACTTGATCGTTTGTGCAGCAGCCCACCGCGGCGGCGGAGGAGTGCCTGCGGCCAATGCAGGATGTCCCGAAGCGGACTGGTGATCATGTTGCGACGTCGCTGCAGAAGATGACGGCTGGGGAGGCGGCCCAGACTTTGGAGAACGACGTTGCTCGCGTTCCTTTTCCTTTTCCTTTTCACGCTCGAGGATGATTTTATCCTTCTTCAGTCTTTCTTCGATCATCCGTTGGCGCCGACGCTCTGATTCTCGTTGCATGGCTTCCATCTTGGCTTGATACGAGCGGTCCGAAACCGTGGCTGCAGCTTCCGAAACGGGAATGGTGATCGAAATCGGTTTGCGCTCCGGAGAAGGAATTTCCGGATCATGGGACTCGGCTTCGGAAACCACGAGATGAGAACGCAGCAAGTTTTCGTCCGCTTGCTGCTGCTCGGCTTGGAACTGCGCCTCCAATTGTTCATTTTCTTCTCGGACGTACGCAGTCTCCCAATCCGAGTACTGGGGACCTTCATCCTCACTGGCATGCGGTTCTGCTGTTGCAAAAGAAGAAGCAATTGTATTTTCTGTTGTCGCAGCGGGAGAATCCTGCGGGGACGCAGAAGGAGAACCAGTCTTTCTTTCCTTCAAAAACGATAGAACCGCGGCCTTCTTCCGTTCTTCAAAATCTCGCTCCAAAGCCTCTCGCTGGCGCCGTCGTTCTTCCTCAAGCTGTGCCATTTGGGAATGCAGCATGAACCGGAGCCGCTTGTCTTCGTCCGCAAACTTCTGCTCATGTCCAGTGCGACTGTCAGCATTTACGCCAGTCCCACCACCGCGATGATCGTTTTCGGGTTCCGAAGGTGACGGTAGAACGGGGTCTTTCCGCTCCCATCGACGGCGCGGATGTTGGCGCAAGGGAGACATGACAAAATCCTCGGATCGCGACACCGACGCATCCGATGTGTTCCAATCCCCGCTGCTCGAGCCATTTCCGCGATCTTCATCAACCTCAATTCCGAGGGGACTGTGAAGCGCGTGTGAGGGATCTTGGTGCGCGTCTCCGTTTCGATGTCTATGGGCATCTCGGTCATCGTCATCGTCATCGTCATCGTCATCCTCATGACTGTACTCGGATTCCGGAGGCACGGCGACAACCCCAGAGGATCTGACACTCTTATCCTGGCGATCATCTGCGTAACGCACTCGGGAATCGGAGCGTCGAACGGATTCTTCGCCACCTTGCGATGACAACCCATGTGCAGGAAATGCTTGGGATTGCGACGTTGACGGCCGTGAGCGACGTTCAAAAGACACAGAATCCTCGAAGCGAATTCGCTTGGGAGGAACCGAAACGGACCTCGCGACAGCAGAGACAGAATCATCAAGCCGAGAAGAAAACGAACTGCGCAAGACATCGTCATCGCTGTTAGAATGCAACAGAGGGGATCGTGACAATCTGCTGCTTGACGACGGAGAGCGGGCATCAGAAAAATTATGGGAACGGTCAGGGGTTGACACATTGGATTCCACTGCAAACGGTTCGGAAGAAGAGCGCAACGCCGAACTCCGCGAATATCGGGCATGCAGCTCTTCGTCTCCGTAGTCCAACTCTCGCGGAACATTTGATCTCTCGTCGTCCTCTTCGTAGGAATTGTCGCTGACTGCATCTTGCAGGTCAGATTTTGGATGGTCGTACTCATCCGGAAAAGAAGATATCATCGGCTCATTGTCACTATAAGCGTCGCCAACCAGCAACGACGGTCGGTCGAGATCGCGTGCCGAATTCGACACCCCAGAGGTCTTTTCCGCAGCGGGGGACTGCAGCGGGGAGGCAAGCAGCAGAACATCGTCGGACGTCGAGGACACAGTGGAGCCACGAGTACTCTCAGGTGCCAGCGGTGGATCCGCAGATCGAGCACTGTTATTTCCCGATCGACGAGCATGATTCACAGAGGACGTCCGATCTGGAGAGGATGCATGAATGGGAGACGAAGGAACCGGTTTAGGCGATTCCAATCGTTCTGGACTTGCCTCTCGCGCGCGCTGCGGCCGATCATCATCCTTGAGAGACGACGCAGCCACAGACGGTGCAGTGCGAGGCCGAGTGTTCTGAGAACTGGACACATCCTCAGATCGTTCATACGATCGTCGAGCACCAGCATGACGCCTGGATTCAACGTTCTCGGATTCGTTAGCAGTTTTCCGGAGAGAACTCGGCGATCTGTCACGCGATAATACAGTCGTTGCTGGCTGCGACGGATACTGTCGACTGTCAGAAGCCCGATCATCTCCATGTTGAGAGCCCGCGGATGCTCGTGCAGCAGTCCTGACAGGAACCGGGGACGAGTTATCCGCCCGGCCGTCTTCGGGTGAGTGCAAATCATGGCCGGAGGAGGCTTGTGGCTTCGAGATTCTGGTTTCAGAAGAATCTCGAGCAGCAGCGCTTCGGGAAGAAGAAGAAGAAGAAGGACTTGAACAAGCCTTCACAGCAAGTGTGGCACCTTGTCCAGTGCTTGACATAGACTCCCGGTCCTTTGTGCTACGAACTGGTCTGGAGCGAGGAAGGGGATCTGCACTTGAGTAGGATACATTTTTGTGATGACTGCTCTCGGAATGCGAACGCGACGCTCCATGGTGCGCCGACTTTGAAACGTGCGCCGAATGTGGTCTCCTGCGAGACTCACCTTCGTAGTCACCGTGCTCTGCGACGTCGTTGTGCTGTCGTGCAGGAGATTCGCCACGAGGAAGGTGTTCAACAGAGTGCTGGGCTTCCAATACAGTCGGTGATTGATGTGCAGAGCTCGCCGACTCGCCCGATGTCCGTCTACTGTAACGCGACGGCGACTGAGAAAGCAGCTCGTTTGATCGTAGAATTTCCAACTCGGAATCGTAGTCAACCATCCGTGCAGGACTCCGGGCCTTTCCAGACGGCGAATGGCGTGCTTCAGCAGAGGCTGGTGAAGCTGGGAGCTGCGAATCGTCAGAGGGAATCTGCAGAGCGGAGGAAGGAGAGCCGCCGTTGCTAGACCTTCTCGATGGAGAATCTGACCACTGCGGTGAAGACTGTGTAGGAGAGGTAAGGATCCGTGATCTGCGTGCTTCTAAATCCTTCCATTTTCGCTCGAGTTCCGTCAGCCTCTCTTTCTGCAGCTTGAGTTTTTCTTCCTTTGACGCCGATCTTCGCTCTTCTCTCCGCAGCCTAATGGACGTCTGATCATCGTCTTCAAAGGAAACATGTGGAGATGAACGGCTATCCAATTTTCTTACTGTTCTCCTGTCCTTCAGCCTCAGAAACAGTTCTGCAATAAACATTGTAATATTAAGCGAAAGTTCCGGTGCAGCATGAATGACATCTTCCGTGGACACAAATACCGGCAGATGGCACACCTCACGAATTGCCTCAAATACAGTGTCCAGTGCGGCAACTCTGTCCGGAAGCGACCTTGTGACGAGTGATTGCGGAATGAGCGAAGGAAAGTACAGACGCAGGAGCTCCGCCAATGGCTGGACGGCGGAGAGATCGTGCAAATCGTCGACACGAAGCCAAAGAGACAGCGCATCCTGCAGATCGTACGGCGCTACTTCTTCCATTCCTGATTCCTGGATGTGATGCGCAACTTCCGTAATGCTGATCGACGACAAATGGTAAGACATCAACGTATCGATGACGGCTTGATGCGCGGATTCATCAAAAGGAACCTGTTTGCAAAGCACAGCAGGATCGCAAAGCGTATCCAGCAACTTCGTTTCCATCCATTTCGTAACGACGACCATTGTTGTCTTTGCATTTCGCTTCGGCGAAGCCATGTATGCAGCAATAGTCGTTGGGCATTCTTGGAAAAGGACTTCGCAGCCAAACAAGTACAGCATTCCTGATGCAAGAATGATCCGTACCTGGTCCAGTGACCGGTCATCTTCCGCAGAAACAACGGTCCAACATAGTCGCATGTCTGGAACAAACGGCGACACCCGGCTCTGGAATCCCTCGGACGTCGTGCCGGACTGGTGAGCCTCCAGAACAGCAGACAGCAGCCATCGAAATGAAGAGTAGAGTCGAGATCGATGTGCTTGGTACTCGGATGCGCCTCTGAATCGCCTTGCGGTTCCTGTTAATGGAGAGTACATGACACTCACTCACACACACACACTCACACACACACACGCACACACACGCACACACCCCGACGTTCTCTCAACAATGGACAGATCTACCAGATTATTCCTTTGTCAAAAACCTAAAACGATATCTGCAAGTGACTGAACAAGCAAGCACATTGCCAGCAAAATAACTAGTCGTTTCATAGACTCCTTTTTTCTTTTATTTTTTACCACAAATCCGGCGGGCCCATTTTTCTTTTATGCTATTCAGACTATCGTACATTGTCTAACGTACAGCACCATCGACGCTGCTCTCTACAGTGGATAAAAGTTTCGCCCAAAACTGTCGGGGAAATTTTTTGTTGGGGATTGCAGAAAACAAACCTCCAACCTGGAAAAGCCGAGAAGAAAAGGAGACACAAGATGGGAAGGGGGAGGGCATCAAGCACCATGGAACCCCAAACGGAAAGCCAAAAAAGCAAAAAAGAATAGAATTGAACAATGTTGGTGTCTCCATATTTGCCGTTTTTTCCACAGCTTTTTCATTTCGTTCATTCATTCTTTTCGTTCGTTCTTTCCTTTGCCTTTTCTCCGTGTACATTTCTCCTTTCTGGTCTGCTCCATACAAGAGACAAGGTGTTACTTTTTATTTTACTTTATTTTATTTTTTGTTTTGAATTTTTCAAAGGGGGAAAAAAAAAGCTTTTCTCTTTGATTGCTCATATTTAAAAAAAAAGAAAAGAAAAAAAAAAAAAGAAAAGAAAAAAGGAAAGAAAGGAAGGAAGGCATCAGGAAGAAAAGAGAAGAAGAAGGCTCCAGTCCCCGTATATATTGTACTGTTTGTCTGCACTGTCTGTTTGGTTGTTTTGTCTGCTTGTCTGTTTGTTTTTGTTGTGTGTACATCCTTCATCGCTGCCGAGTTTCTTCCGTCGTATCTGGATAAGTCTGCTGTTCTTTGATCGCTGATCTTCGTCTATCATCATTATCATTATCATTATCATTATCATTATCATTTCAAATTAGAGATTGATTGTTTACATATATACATTAGAGCTTTCCTGTTCATCATCGTTTGTTGTTTGTTGTTTCGCCGATCATCATGACGTCTTCCATTCCTGTCCCCACAAAGCGATCCAATGTGTCGTTCTCGAGCGCATCGTCGCCACCGTCAAGCATGTTTGCCTTTTCACCTCCTTCCGGAACAGAGTCTTCTGCACTCTTGTTTGGGTCGTCGCCTTCTGACATGTTTGCTATGGAGCCGTCCGCCGCCGCAGGGTCCTCGGGGCTTTCAGGAACGCACCCACACTCGAATGCGTCGAGTTCGGTGTCATCTACAGTGAACACAAGCCATTCGTCGTCCTCGAATCACAGTAATTCCACAGCTCCGCTCGGCGTTTCTTTCGCTTCTACCACCACCAGCACCACCCCCATGTCTGCCGCCAACAGTGGGAACGGAAGAAGTGGGAATTTTGGAAAGTCTGCAAGTGGTCAGCAGCAGCAGTCGTCGTCATCCTCGTCGCAGCAGTCAGTGTACGGTTATCAATCGAGGAAACAGCTGTCGGGGTTTGTACGCCAAAGATCGAATTCCAGAGGGACAAAGGATTTTTCTCTTTCGACATCGCTTTCGTCGTCGATTGGTAAGGACTTGAGGTTGCTGGATGCGAAGCGATCCCGGTTTGGCGGCGACGACTCTGATCTGGAAGACGAACATGGGAATCCAGAGCTGGGAATGAATGCGGACATTCCGTTTTACGAACACATGAAACAAATGGACGTGTTTCCGCAAATGGAGATGGATGAACTCAACGTTGGTGAGTTGGAGTCGTTAAGATATCAAGCGGCAAACATTCTTGCTGCACAGCACAATTCTGGACTGCTGGCGGCACCTGGAAATGGATTTTCAGACTTGCTGACCGTGTTTGGGCATATGGATGTCTGGAACCAGTCGCAAGAGGCCGTGGGGTTCAGCGCGAATGTTTCCGGCACCGGAGCATCCGGGGCATCGTCGACTCTTGGTTTTTCCAATGCTGGACCCATTTCGACGTCCCACAACCAGAGTAATTCCGGTGCATCCACAGCCTCTTCCTCCAATTCCGGATCAACCAATCCAAGCAGTTCGACGTCGGGAGGCAGCTCGCAGTCACTTGGAACCAATTCAAAAGGGAAATCATCTGCGACTTCCGCGCAATCAGGTGTTCCGCTTCCAAATTCGTCCACTGTGGTTGTTTCCAGTGCAAATTCCTCGACGACAATGACTTCCACATCGTCATCATCATCGTCATCATCATCGTCATCGTCGTCATCGTCATCATCGTCATTGTCATCGTCGTTGTCATCAGCACCTGCTGCGCCTACACCTGTCTCAACTTCGTTGAAGAACAACAAGAAGCAGGTCAGAAGGAACATCATAGCCAGCACTCGACCCGAGTCTGATGATGATTCGACGGAGGGCAACAGCGCTGCTATGGATCTTGACTATGGTGAAGGAAAAAGAAGCGAGGACGAGGAAGAGGTAGGGTCTGCGGGCGTTCTCGCTTCAGCATCATTCCAGAATATGCGCCTGTCAACGCCTAAGAAGACGTCTAGCAGTGTATTTTCGAATGCGGTGCACAGCAATGCTTCAACCACAGCTGGTGTAAGTTCTCAAGGGCATTTCAATGCAGCTAACGATCACATGAAGTATTCGTCTGCTGTGGCTTCAGGCATCGCTGCAGGCGGCGCAGCTGTTTCGTCTGCGGGTTCGAGTGCCCCGATGCTTTTGTCGCATGGAAGTGCTTCGGCAAGCGCTTCTACGTATTCGTCTTCTGGTGGATCTACTGGATCAGGTTCCGGGTCTTTGTCATCCTTGGCAGACTCCACAGGTGCTTCTGGGCAGAATTCGTCCTCCCTGGTGCCGCCGCTGACTCTTCACACCTCCGCTTCCTCTGCGTCCATGGATGATGACGAGGACTCTCCACGCAATTCGAATGCACAGGTGCCCATTGGCCCAGACGGTGAGATCGACATCAGGCCCGACGACGATTCTTTTTCACAGTCCCGCCTTGCCGAGTTGTTTGGACTGCCTGGCAGATTCCGAGATTACAAGCGATCGTTGTTTGATAACCACAAGATGAAGCAACCGCAGCTCGATTTCATGGACCAGGATGTTGAGCATCGAGAATTGTGTTTGCGGTTGCCTCACCGGATCACGGCCGCGCAATTTGCCGCTCGTATTATGCTCATGGCCTTTCATTTTGCACTCCGAGATGGGAGACATCCGTCTTTTTGGAAGAAGCTTGCGCATGCAACGTTATTTAGGTGTATCTCCGATGACGTTCGTGTCCGTTTCGATCCTGCAGTGGGTGTCGCATCATACAACTTTTGGGCTGCCGGTTCCGAATACAAGTCGTCGGTGGATCGTGCGCAGCGAGATGCGGTCAATTTCGAACTGGGGCTTCGTGGGATTACGAGTCTTCACACTTCCAATGGCAGCGCGGCGGTTGCCTACAAGCAAATGCTGCTTCGGGAACGCGAAATGGGTATTCGAAAGGAGGATGATGACTCTCCGGAGTTGAAGCTTGGTGCACCGGGTCTTCGGTTTGCAATGCCGCATGCAAATGGTGGTGGGTCGAGTCTTTCTTCAGTTTCGAATATGGCATCACTTGCGCACGATTCTGAACCCTCAGAATTACCAGGATTTTCGTCCGGTGCTTTGGCAAGAGAGACAATGCCGCCTCCACCGACGACAGCCGTGGCTCACGGGTCGATGTCTTCGCCTCCTCATGAATCAGTCGGCGCAAATTCGTCTGCGATGATCTCTATGCCATACGGCCCCGGTGGCAACAGCCACAATGCGTCGCCTCCGTCATCGTCATCGTCATCGTCTCCGTCTTCGGGCCCTTCTCAGAGTTCAACGTCAATACTGAACTCTGTTCCGCACGGGGGATCATCTGCATTTCCGACATCCTTGCAATCATCTGCACCAGGAATGAATACCTTTGGAAATGCGCCAGTACCTGTGTCTGGCTCTTCTGCAAGTCTGTTGCCATCTACTGGGATTTCTCCACTGGCGTCTTCTTCGGTTCTTCCTTCGTATAGCGGGTCTGGCGGAAGTGCGCTGTCTCGCTCGTTGTCGGCACCGAATAACCCTCCACTCTTCTCAGCAGGCTCAGTAACTTCTGTGCTTTCGTCGGCGACTCCGTCTGCGTCTGCGTCTGCATCTCCGTCTGCGTCTGCACAATCCTCGTCTTCAAGAGTGGCATCAGCTGCGCAACGCAAGACGAAGAATGTTCCTCGTCAGAATGTTCCCATTCAGAAACGTAATGTGCCGATGATTCCAGGTGGTTCGTCCGTTTCCGGTGCTCCAAACCAGCCAGGTGGCCCCGGATCTGTGTTGTCCTCGTCGGCATATGCAAGTTCGTCAGGCGGTGCTCCGCGATCCGTCCAGCCGACGCCGACGGCAGCTGTCGTGATCACAGACGAAGACGTCCACATGCTTCCGTCTGGTTTCTCGGATGCGCCGTATGGAGATCTGGTCCCGGAAGTGATGTATGATCGTGTGTCTGGAGTGATGGATACTTCGGATTTTCTTTCTATGGAAGCAATGTCGGATCTTCCGTCGACTCCATCGTCAATGGGACCCGTTGCTCAGAACGGTCCTCCATTGCCGACGTTTACCCCTCTGCCAGGTAGCATGTCCGTGTTCGGGCCCCAGTCGTCTGTCTCGCTGTTTTCTCACCATCACAGTCATCAGCAGAACTACCACCCACAGTCAAGTAATCCCAGTGCAGGCGCCCCTAACAGCAGTCACGCGCATCATCAGGTACACCACCAGCACGGCGCCCACCATCACCCACCTAGTTCCATGAGTGTGTTGTCGTCAACGAATTCCATTCCGGCCTCCATGACCTCTCTGCTTGCTGCCGCTTCTGGACAGCCTCAGGCGCAGACGCATGCTGCGTCACAAGGGTCCACTTTTCGCAGAAATCCGGCAGCCTCCTCTGTGAATGGGCATTCCACTCCCTCAGGCGCATCTTCCGTACCGGCCCATGTGCATATGCAACCGCACGCGCACGGACACCCGTCAACTCCGATTTCAATCCAAAAGTCCATGTCGGCTCCTACGACTCCGTTGCAGCCGTCCACCATTTCTCTTCCGCTTCGTTCGCCATCGCCAGCCGCCCTCCCAGCTGCAATGGTCTCCCCTTCACCCACCTCTCATCACATATCGTCATTTAGCAATTCATCATCATCATCGTCGTCGTCGTCGTCGTCGTCATCATCGTCGTCACTCTTTGCATCCAACAGCTCTTCGCAAGCGGGACCCGTATCGGCAATGGTACCGGCGTCACCGATATCTGCCGGAATCCCGCCCACTCCACCGAGTGTTCCAAGTGCTCCACAGACACCAATGACACAGGCCGCTCCGTCTCCCACTCCAGCAACGCCTTCTGCCGCATCTTCTGCAGCAGCTGTATCCGCTTCGACGCCGTCGGGTGGTTCGACCGTCGGGTCGTCGACTCCGCTTCCCAACAGCGGTGGAACAGCGGCGGGAGCAATGTCCCCTGCACAGGTTCCAAAGGCTCCACAGCAACCCGTGACCGTGTACACATCCGGAATTAGGGCAACGGTAACCTCGACCTATGTGTCTGTGAAGATCCCGCCGAAGAAGACTGCCACTGCATCGTCACCTGTCGTTGGGCCGCTGCCTTCTCCTGGTCTCGCGCCTGCCGCATCTCCAATCCCAATATCTCCAGTCCCTGGATCCCAGCCGTCCGCTTCGCCTTCCAAGCCGTCCGCAAAGAGAACTGGAAAGTGAGCGCAGTTGCGATGTTGCGACGTCTTCATTCTGATGTGGCGTTGCGATGTTATTTTTTGTTTGTTTTGTTCATGATTTGCCATTTACTTGCTCTTCCAATTTCCTGTCTGTTTGTTTGTAGTTCTCTCTCTCTCTCTCTCTCTCTCGTGTGTGTGTGTGTGTGTGTGTATTATCGTGACTCTAGAGGTTAATTTGTAAAGCACTGCAGTTGTCGTTATCGATTTCAAAAGAGGAAAATGAAAACAGAGACGAAACCGTTGACAAGTGTTGAACTGTTGTTATCGTGCTTTTATTTTCGTTTTCATCAAATGCTGTTTGTGAGGAATATGACTGCATTCTACATTGGAAATTCGACACGTCTCGTATGGTGCGGAGGGGGAGACTCTCCAACTGCTGTAAACAATACGTCATTGATTAGGGTTTTGCTAAAAACCTCCGTTAAAACGTACGTTACCGATCGGATTTTTGTTTTTGATTTGGTCTCTTCTTTTTCATTTGTCCTAGCTTTTTCCTTATATTTATATATTTATTTTATGCCTCTTTTTCTTATCAGCAACAAGTGCTTTTGCTACTATTATTATTATAATTATTAATTACTACTACTACTACTACTACTACTGCTATTGTTGTTGTTGTTGTTAGTTAGTTAGTTGTCAGTTAGTTTAGTTATTATTAGGGCCAAGGAAGAGAGAGGATGGGACTTTTGACGTTGTTGCGCAAGTTGAAGCGGTCTGATCGAGAAGCACGGATTCTTGTTCTTGGGCTTGACAATGCAGGCAAGACGTCGTGTTTAAAGCGTCTGTCCGACGAGGACATTACTCACATTATGCCTACGCAAGGCTTCAACATAAAGTCACTTGTGCACGACGGCTTTAAGCTGAATGTGTGGGACATTGGTGGCCAACGCACGATCCGACCGTACTGGCGCAACTACTACGAGTCCACGGATGGACTTGTGTATGTTGTTGATTCTGCGGACCGTCGGCGGCTTGAGGAGTCCGGAGTCGAACTGCAACTGCTGCTCGAGGAAACCAAGCTTGCCGGAGTCCCGCTGCTTGTCTTTGCAAACAAACAGGACCTTATCAATGCGCTGCCGGCTCATGAAATCGCAGATGCAATGAACTTGCATGCTATCAGAGACAGACCATGGCAGATCCAAGCATGTTCTGCAAAGTCCGGAGACGGACTTTCCGAAGGCATGGAATGGATGGTCAAGAACATGAAGACGCAGTAAAACAAAAGAATGAAACCAACAATATGACCTAGGCAATACGCCTACATTATACACTGAACGTGCATATCTACGAAATAGACATGCATCGCGCTCCGTTCCCAATCTCGATCAGTCTGTGAGCCACTTTCTCAGCGTGACACGTTGTTCCTGAGAAGGGTGCATTTTGATTCTGACGGCCCTAGCAGCAGGCGCTTTCGTGTCCTCAGTTGCAGCGATTGATGCACCTGGAGATACGAGAGGAAGAGGCGGTAGGAAGACGGTGGGATTTTGCGACTGCGACTGCGCCTGGGGCATCGTAGCAGAAAACCACGAGTTCTGCAAGAGACGGTCCCTGAGGCTTCTGCTTCGGGTTGGCTGCCCTGCGTGCTGGGGATTGGAGATCGTGTCTTGGAAGTTCGCTGGACGAATGATAGATGGCTACGTGTAAGCACGAATTCCCTGTGAAACAAACGAGCTGGTGTCGGCCAGTGTTAACCGTGTCTGTTTATGTATACTCCCCCGTATGCATGACAATGACGTGCTATTATTCAACGGTTTTAATCAGGAGTTGTTCAAAAACTGTCTGTAGTGCACCGAAAAACAAAAACAGAATGACAAAACAAAAAAGAATCACCCGATGGGGGGCTCGAACCCCCGACCCTGGGATTAAAAGTCCCATGCTCTTCCGACTGAGCTAACCGGGTTTCTGTTCTACGCCAAGCATCAAAATTCATACATTAATTAACAGTACGCAACCTCAACCAGAAACGCGGTACAGCCGTTGAATTTGAAAACGTGGGAAAACGCGCTTTCGCCGTGGAATGGAGACCACGGGTTTCATCTCGAGAGGCGCAGCTGTTGTCGTCCCAGCTGATGAAAGTGTTAACTCATTCCTTCAAATCACGGAAAAATACGTGTATGTAACATAGAAGGGTACACGGTGCTTTTTTTGGTACGAACCAGAATCGTTGAAGGAAAGAAGAGACCATGTGTTTTGAGGCCGTGCGCGGGTGACTGTTTCCAAGTGCTCCCAGAGTTCTACCTATGCTTGTTTCATTCTTCCTTGTTTCGAGTTTCCTTGCCTGACGCGAATGATTTTCTGCGTAAACAATCTGATAATAATTGAAGAAAGGCTCAAAATGTGTCACCCGGTTAGCTCAGTCGGTAGAGCATGAGACTCTTAATCTCAGGGTCGTGGGTTCGACCCCCACATTGGGTGCTGTTTTTTTCCCCCACTCACCGCCGTCTTCTTTTTCTTTTCTTTTTTCCTTTTGACCAATCCCATTCCTTTTGTCACGAAGTACGATCTCCAGATTCGGAGAGAGGAAACGAGACTTAAAACCGCGGAGCAGCAATCGCAGTACCCAATACTCAGGTGCAATAGAAAATGTCGTCGTCGGACATCCAGCCTTCCCTGCAAGACCGAGAACAGCTTATGAGAGTTTGGGCAGTTCGTCGTCGAATGGCGCTCGATGCGAAGAAGTGGCTTGACTCTGATTCCTCCGGCACACCTTCTGCTGTACCTTCGTCGACGTCTCTATCCCCTTCCTCCAATTCCAATTTGAATGTCAATCCAAATCCGAGCTCGACTACGAACGTCGTTCCGCAGCAATCGAATGGTGCGACTGCTGAAAGGAGGAGCGAGCATCCGAGTGCAGCAAGTTCGAATGGAAACAGTGCTGGAAATGCCGGCAGCGTGTTTTCGGGGTTTTCTGATCGCGACAAGCTGTTTTTGTCGCGCATGGAAGAGAGAGTGGATGTGTTCAAGGAGGAAGTTCTGCGGGAGGTTATCGGGCAAATGGCACATGAAAAGGCGCAGTCAGCAAGGCTTGAAAAGGAGCTCGAGTGGTCGCGTCGACGCATCGCAGAGCTCGAAAGAGAAGTCGAGAAACTCAGATCCGTGCATTCTAGATAGCAGGATTTTCTCCCCCCGTCTTTCGTTTTCCGTTTTCCGTTTTCCGTTTTCCGTTCTCAGGTTTGTACCTTGGTTCCGATGCGAGACTGAATATGGATGGTCAGCAGTGATTCGCCATGCTTCGCTAGACGTTAAGCTCCTTTCTGTATAAAAAACAATGCTAAAACGATATTTAAAAAAGTAACAATCGTAGACATGGCTGAAAACGGAATCACCTGTCGTGTTGCTCGTCGACTGTAGTGGCCTTCGAAATCCAGGTCGACTTGCCCCGTCAGTCGTTGTCACGCTGACCGTGACCAGTCGGGTCAGCCGCTGACCCGAGTTGCAATTGGAGGGAAAATATAAGAAAATACTCTCCGCTATGCGTCTTAGCGAGTTTGGAAAGCAGTTTTTCCTTTTCTTTTCTTTCATTCATATTTCAAGTATGTTTTCCTTTAAATTTGAACATTGATATTCGTTTTATTTATTTATTTAATTAATATTATTTATTTATTCGAAAAAAGCTTGATCTATTCATTCATTCCAGCCACGCAATTTGAACATGCGTGCATCCTTTGCGGTATTGGTGTTGGCGGCTGTGCTGGCTGCGGCGTTTGTTACGGCAGCTACGGCGGCGCCCTCTGCGCTGTCCGAGGAAGAGGCCGCGGTGTATCTTCCGCAGTTTGAAGCGTTTAAACAGCAGTTTTCAAAGGCGTATGCGGATGCCAACGAGGAACAGTTCCGGTTCCGTGTCTTTGTGGACAATGTGAAGGAAATCGCACGGCTGCAGAAAACGACGACAAAGACGAAGTTTGCCATTTCAAAGGTTTCGGACCGGCTGTTGGAAGAGCTGGCGGGCACTGTGAAGCCTGCAGCTACCACTCCGTTTGTGGCCAATCCAAAGCAGAACAGTGTGCCGCAGCTGAACGAAAACAAGCGGGTCAAGGTCAATGCAGGCCAGCCGTTCACTTGGCAGGGCACCAACCGCGTGACCTATGTCAAAGACCAAGAGTATGTCTTCTTGTTGCTCTTCTCTTCTTATTTTTAATTATACACCTTGCGTATTTCGTGCAAATGCTGACCTGTCAATAATGTGTGGTGGTTTGTTAGATCTTGCGGCGGTTGCTGGGCATTTGCGAGTGCTGCAGTTGCCGAATCTGCGTGGAATTCTGGGAACTCGCTTTCGCCGCAACAACTGATTGACTGCTTGTCGGACCAGAATGGCTGCAATGGCGGATGGCCTGCGACGGTCTTGTCGGATATGATTGGACAATTCTGGGAGGGATGGTCCGACTACCCGTATGTCGGCTATCAGAATTCCCAGTGCATGCAGTCATCGTCGCTTGCGCAGTACACGTACAACTATCAAGTGGGCACCGCCGATTCGATTGACTACAACACGGCGTTCAGCAACATCCTTTCGTACGGAACCGTTGCAGTGGCAATCAACGCAAATTCTGCATTCCAGTCGTACTCTGGCGGCGTGATCGACATCGATACGTGCGACGACAGCACAGTGAACCATGCAGTGTCGGCTGTCGGTTACGCGTACGATGACAACGGCGATCCGTACTACATTGTCAAGAACTCATGGGGTCCGTCGTGGGGTATCAATGGATTTGTCTACATCCGCGCTGATACCAATGCCTGCAACATCAACTTCTCTCATGCATGGTTGCAGTTGTCTTAGGATCCTCTGCACGCGTTTTTTCGGCCCCCTCTTCTTCTATCTGTTTTATAGTTGCTTTTGGTCATTCTCTTATTTTTCGATGTTTCCGGTCGGTTTTCCCTTGTTGGTTTTGTTTTTCATGTTGCTCTCTGCTTTTGATGTTCTTGGATATTACGTTTCTTTTCACATTCTGTTCGTATTCTATGTTGTAAAATTCCGGTTGCCGGTTCTTTTCTTTTTCTTTTAAAATGACTTATTGCACTTCAACCTTCAATCTGTCTCACAGGATCACATTCATACGTACCACATACCATTCCGACATACATCACGAGCACGGCACCAGTCAGGAAGACCAGCCCAAGCAAAGGCAGAAGAAAAGAAAGAAAAAGAAGAAGAAGAAAAAAATAGAGAAAGAAGAGGATCATCAACGTTGATTTTCAATGAGTCCTGCATCAGCTTCGTTGCGGCTCGTAATTGCGGCCTTTTCCCGCTGCGAACCTGGCGGATCCTTCCAATACTTCTTAATCTTCCAACCCAACCAGCCAATGAACGCGGCAACCCAGAAACAGAAGATGAGAGCAATGAGCACGCGGAAACCGAGGGTGGACTGCGTCGTGTCGGTGTCCTGCAAGCGATCGAGAACAGGAATCTGCTCATAAATGATCGCCACAATAACCAGAGCAAGACAGGACAGCGAAGCCACCTTGTTCACCGCACGCTGCACAAACGGCTTCGTGTAGAAATGCACAAACATGTGCACGACAACCACGGCGACAGCGAGAAACAGCCGTGCCGAGATAGAGTAGTCGTGCCACTGGCGCGTGACAATGAGGAGCAACAAACGCCTGAAGAGGTAAACCAGATCGTAGAAGTACCACTGGCGGTTGTACGTCAGAATGAAGAATTTGAACGCCCTTACTAGGCCCTCGGAGCTATCCGCACTTGTCGTTGATGAGGACACAGCGTACTTGTCGGAAGACGAGAATGCGCCATGAGGGGACTCAGCTTGGGGGCGCCGAGGAAGGCGATCCTTGATCAGGAGGAACGCAGCAGCGAATGCCAGAGGAAGAAGAATGACAACGATGATGAGAAATGCTATTGCAAGGCCGGTGACGTCCTTGTGCGACTCCGAACCGAAAGAAACGGCAGGATTGGACGACAGATACTTCTCTCCACCGATGACACGATACGCAAAGTGATCCAGAACAACTTCGGAAACGGGAGTGTGAAGGAATGTTAGCAGAAACAGAAGTGACTGCAAAAACGAGGCCACAACCACATTCTTTGGATTAAATCCCTCGAAAGCCGGATCCCCGCGATGACGAGTGGACTGCCAAAAAACATATCCAGCATACACAGGAAATGTCAGCGCCATGCCCAGCAACCACACAAACGGAGAAAAGACAGACAATGCGAAGTACTGAGCATACGACATGTCCGAAACACATTCGTCCGTGATTGCAGAACCAAAGATTGCAAAATTCAGAGAAAAAACATTCATGTACGAGAAATTCGCAAGAATGGCGCAGGTTTGGAAAAAGTCAAAGAAAATCTTCATGAACGAAAACGACTTGTTGTGGAGCGTGTAGATCAAGAATAGCAAAGCCAAACCCATAATGACCATGAACGTCACTGCTCCGCCACCTACACCATGAGACTTGCAGGGAATGCAGATTCCATTGACCTTTGCGTATCCAGAACCACATGTGGCACACAGCACATTTTGATAATGATTTGCGCACCGGTTGTCCGCGAGACACATTGACGCGCAAGGAGAACTGAAGGCACAGTTCTCAAGATCGCAGGAGTACATTTTGGCTTTGTTTCCTTCAATGTTTCGGTAAAAATTCTTGCGCGACAGCACAAGATTTGCACCGGGGCAGGTGGCGCCATCCGGGCAATCAAAACAACCGGAAATTCCATCCAAGTTGTAAGTACCGCGAGCACACGCGACGCACACACCGTTGAAATAATAATAGCCTGGTTGGCATGTAGGGTTGATAAACGTGACGAACCGAGACTGTTTCCTCGCCCCCACCCCAAACAACACAACACACGTGGAGTTCAGCGGTCCACCAATCGACATTCCAGATGTAGTAGCTTGGCCATTCACAAGCGACACCACTCCGCCGCTCGCCAAGTAGCACGACTGACCCGAGTCGACCGAAATGCTTACAGACGGGAAATCGGAAGAAGTTGGAATTTGCGCGCCGAACGCATCCACAACAGTCAATGAGACATTGATCAATTCACCAGCGTACACGGTCGGAGGAAATGCTGCAGCTTGCACGGGGTTTGTTTGCGCAGGGGCGCTGGAAATGAAAGGCGGGGACGAAATGAATGAGTTTCCATCCATGACCTTTTGCAGGGTGAACAGGCGGGGAATGGCATTCAAGTACAGCGCCGACCCCGCGGCAGCCTGTTCATTCGTGAACGTGTTGCCAGCCATGATTACTGAAGGAACGGAGTTGCCCTTTGTCACAGCGTTCGAATACACCGCCCCACCATAGTACGCATAGCTGCCGGAAAATGTGCACATGGTCACATTCAAATTCATTCCCGAGTGATAAATCGAGCCCCCCGTCGAGTACTGCAGTTTGAGCGTGCGGTGGTTCGCAAACGACGTTCGCGAAATAGTGAGGGAATCTACTGCAGATGCAGCATCCGACGACTCATAGGAGATGGCACAACCTTGATCCATGCACTGGTTGGATTGAAAATAACAGTCCTCAAAGAACGTGGCATCAGAACTGGTCAGGCGGACGGCAATGTTTTGGTTGTTGATAAAACGCGACTTCAACACTCTCAACCTCCCATTGGTTCCTTGGATGGCACCTCCAGTTGCCGACAGCGTGTTGTTCATGAACGTGACGCTGTCCAGCGTAATGAGCCCTTCGGACGCGACGTACAATCCACCGCCAACCGAATTGTATGCACCGTTCGCAGCAAATGACGTGTTATAGATGTACACAGTATCAAGAGGACCTGGGGACGCGAAGACTCCAGACCCCACAAGCCCAGCTGCGTTCTTGTAAAACTGCGAGCCCACGATCGTCAGAGTAGACCGTGCAAAAATCGCTCCTCCCTGCGCAGCACCCGTGAAGCACGACGTCGGGGACGTGCATCCTGAGAAGTAAGAATTTGAAATAAACGCTGGAGAGCGAAGCATAAGTGCGCCACCGTACCCCGAAGCCACAGCCCTGTTTCCAGCGAACGAACAATCGCGAAACTCCGTCTTCATTCCTGACGAAAGAGGCGCGCCGTCCAAGTAGACCGCTCCACCAGATCCCGAGTTTGAAGCTGCAGCGGCAGCGTTCAGTGTCCAAGTGCAATTTACAAAGACCGGAGCTGAGAAGCTCGATATGGTCACTGCAGTTTGCGTGTCTTGTGAAAAACTCGCCGAGATCAGCATCGGGGAAGCATCTTGGATCAGAAGCGCGCCTTTGCATTTTGTGAATCCTAATCCATAAATCGACAGATCGCGATTCCGATTTATGATTTTGACACCAAACAGAATGTTTGTTGCATTTGTGCAGTCAATGGTTACTCCGTAAGCATAGATCGTCTTGATGGAAGACGACGACGCATCAATGGTGATGTTCCAGTTCCCGGCACCCGTGCATGACGTGCATGCATTCCACACAAGCGACGTCTGCGCTGCAGCAATCGCGGAATTCAGCTGATCTTGCAAAGTCGCCGCCGTTAGCCCAGCCGCCAGCACAACGAGCACCACGACAGAAACGAACGATATTCTCATTTTCTTTTGAGATCCGGAAGAGGCTGTCAGCAAAACCTAGTACGCTCAGTACAACAGCAACTCCACACACACACGCGCGCGCGCGCAAAAATAATAATAATAATAATAATAATAATAATATAAATAAATAAATAAATAAATAAATAAATAAACTAACTTGGACACTTGCACGATACAGAAAGAAGAATAAATATAGACTCGACGACGACAACGCTAAAGAAGGCTTTAATGAACACGAGAAAAAGATACGCACGAAAAAACGATGGCACAGAAAATTTCGGATCGGGAATCGAGGTTAAAGAATTTCACCGCCGCGGGCACAGGGGGATGCCAGCCCGCCAGCCGGGCATCGCTACGGCAGCCCGTGGGAACGTTTGAGAATGGTCCTACGTGTACTGGCACATGCGAAAGAGAACATCCCCACAACAAACGCTTCGTCTCGCGACAGGAATGGAGAATAAGAGACTGCTTTACATGTTACAAGCCACAAAGATGTTGAAACCTTCCGAGGCAGTTGATACGATGGATCCTGGAATTTGAGGATGCCAATGAACTTCCTTGACCTGCTGCTGGCCCTGATGGACAAACATGAGTTGCGGGGGTACATCTTTAACGTCCTCGTCGTGGTCTGAACCGACGATTCGCATACCTTGGACTCGCTCCTCCTCCTCCACAGCTTCCGGAGTTTGTGCAGTCTTTGACGCCGAGTCGTCGCGTTCGACAGACAGATCCCACAATGTGATTTGATCATCGTCAGACGAAACGGCAAGCACAGATGAATCGGTTGGATGCCATTCGATCGACGTGATGGGGGCCTTGTGATAGTCAAATGACGCTGCAAACGTGCCCGAATTGAACATTCGAAGATCCCATACTCGAAACACGCCGTCATCTCCACCGGAGGCCAGCAGATAGGCCATTGTTTTGTTCCAGGAGATGACGTTGACGTCGGAAGCATGTGCATGGCCCACGACAACGGATGCCTTTCCTGTGCTTTGTCTCATGTCGAACACACGAACAGACCCATCGACACATGCTCCACAGAACACGTACTGTTCGGTTGGAGACCACTGGATGTCTTCGATCGAATGGCCGTCATTTTCGGCAACAAATGACGCACGAGTCCAGGCAGAACCAGTGCTGGAAGTAGGAACACAGACACCTACATGACCCTTGCAATTTCCAATTGCGAGATAGCCCTTTTGCGCATCCAACGTCGACCAGTCCATTGCGTAACCTTCGGTTCCCCTGCGTTGCTTTCCTGAACTGCTCTGCAAAATCGAATCGCAGACGAAGAATGGCGTTACATCCCCGGAAATTTTCGACGCTGCAATGGAATCCAGTGCAGCAAGATGCTGTGACACATCAAACAGCGAAACGCTACCTAGCTCAGACCACGTCGCCAAGATGTTTGGAGTCTGCGGCATACTCCGGATTCGATTGACACACCCTCGGTGATTGATGGTTCTGCACTCCACTTCCGGGTCCTCGTCAATGTCCGAGTCGTCGTCCTCGTCTCGATCCGAGTTATCAGGATCATCATCAAAACGAGTTCTGCTGAGTTTTGCACACTTGTACAACGAAATCTTGTTCTCGTCCACAGACTCGGCTTGGGTGCCTGCAGCAAAATACATCGTGTGGGGATATCTCTTACGAGCCATCCCGAATTTGTCTCGTATAATATCAAATGACAACGAAGGCCATTCCGTGCGAAGCTGGTGGAACATGTTGTAAGCAGTGGGATCATAATCAAGAGTTTCACCTTCTTCCATCGTGTCGACTCCCTTTCGCCATACTCGACCAGGAACCTTTGAAACATGGTCTCCGTCGGCGAGTTCCTTCATTTGCGTGTCTTCATCGTCTTCATTGTCTCCTTCGCCCGCATCCACTACAACCTCTCCTTCGTCTTCGTCATAATCATCGCCAAAATCATCCTCAAACTGAATATTCATCTCTTCATTTTGCTCTGCGTTCGATTGCGACTCTGAAAATTGCACTCCTTTTCGCCGCTTTGCACCATCCATAGGCATGTTGTCACGCTGCAGGAAATTCCGCACTGGGAGGAAAAAACGAAAACCAAGAATGGATCAAACACGAAACTACAAACAATCAAACAATCAAACAATCAAACAATCAAACAATCAAATAAAAACACTGAACAAACCCAAAGTCAGTTTTTCGCGCTTTTCAATGCGCTTTCCACTTCAAACCATGTGCAGATGTTGGTGTTTTGTTACAGTCGACGCAGTCAAGCGCTCTTTCCGACCTCTGCACGTTTTGAAAACCAAAGTTTATTCAAGATTTTGTGTTATCTTCTTTTTGCTTTTTGTTTGTTGAAGACTCGCTGTTTACACACCCAAATTCTACCAGCATCGAAAGAAAGAAAAGAGAAATCACCTATTAAACGAAGATTGGACATTCGTTTGCGACGGGCAAGCATGAGGAAATTGAAAGAAACGGAAAAAGAAAGGGAAAAACGAGGGGAAGGAAAAATAAAAGAGGTGAAACAAGTCGAAGAAGAGAAAATACAAGAATTCTAAATCAGAAGAAGAGGGAGGGGAGGGGAAGAACAACAACAAGAACTGGAAGGCTCGTCGTCCGACTCAGTCGCACAGACACTAGAGCGGATTCACTGCGTTGTACACATAAAGATAATTCAGTGATGCACAAGCAATGATATTGTCCGTTGGATGCCAGGCAGTATGCAGGACCTTCTTGGTGTAGTCTATATCATCACCTGAAGTTCCGTTTCCGATTTCCTTTCCTTTGCTCTTGGTGCGTGTCAAGGAACCCAAGCGAGACCGAGTGGTCTTTTTCTTTGGAGAGATCTTCGAAGCTTCCACCAACGCAGTTTGTCTGCCGAGATGATCAAAAGCATAAAACATATTAGCGTACGACCCAGTTAGGAACTGGCTACCATCGCCAGAAACAGCACATTCGAAACGATCAAAGATGGAATCATTCTCGTACAGCGTGCACAATTGAGAGCGCAGCTGATCGTGGACATTGATCACTCGCAGAGGCCGGGACTCCATATTTACATCCCATAACTTCAAAGTCAAGAAGTCGCGAGTCAGAATGTACCGGCCATCGCGCGTGAACTTGGCATCAGAAATCGAGCACACAATCTCCGTAAAGTACGATTTTTCAATTTCCTCCGGAGATTCGAACACTGCAACCCACAACAATTAATTTAAATTAAAAAAAATAATTAAAATTAAAATAAAAAGAGAAAGTGAGTTGACACGGATCGTTTGAAAAATAAAAGAAAACGCACGACAAACAACTAGGCAAAAAGGTGCGGTGGAATCAGATAAATCCCTTTAGTTACAACATTGAGAATTCAGACGATACTAATCAAGATATACATCCTTTTCCCAAAACCGCAGATTTCAAAAAAGATAACAAGAGAAGAAAAGAAGGAAAAAACAAAGGGAAAGAAAGGCAAGAAATTGAGAAACATACTTTTTGAATGGTTGTCGCACAAAGCATTCTGTCTCATGTCGACCATCTTGATGATGCCTCTAGATGTAGTGTAAATGAAGGAATTGCACTGCTGGGGATGGAAGCACGCCGTGGTGACTACTTCGTTCAAGTCCTCCATGTTGTTCGGCTTGATATCTACAATGTTGAACGAAGTATTCGGGACTCCAACGTGCCATAGATTGATCCGCAAGTCGTCGGCCGACAGAAACGTTTCTCCGTCAGAATTGAGAGATATAGAATTGATATGATATGCATGCCCGTTTCCGTACACCCTCTTTTGCTGAGCCGTCACAACAGTTTCTCCGTACGACACTCGCGGCAGTCTCAGCGACCGCAACCTGTTATTCGCTGGAGACGAATAGGAGGGCTTCCCAGACTCGATGTTGAACGTAGACACGTTCTGCACGCTTCTTTCGAAAACCTTCCACAGCTTGATCGTCTTGTCATTCGTCGTCAGCATGAACAAGCCATTTGGAGAGCCCTTCAGAAACTTGATTTGGTTGATCTTTTCCTCAATCTCCACGGACTTCAGATAGTCAAACTCGGGAGAATGACTTTGGAATTCTGTGTACAGCTTATACTCTACAACAGGGCTCGGTGCCTTCAAACGTTGCAGCGACCCCGAACGAGATCGGTTCAGTGCCGAGGCACTCGCCCCTGGCGAGCTTCCGGCGCTTGGCGACCCAGGAGTCCCTGCAGAGCCGGCTCGCTTCAGAATAACCACGCGGCCCCCTCTATCGCCGATCGCGAGATTATCGCCCGTTTCGTCAAACTCGACGGCGCTGATGATGTCCGCCTCGGTCGGTTCTTCTCCAAGACCCTTGTCACCGAACACTTGTGCAAACTGCCAATCCATACTTCCGGTTGCAGACGTCATTCCAGTTGTTAATTACTATTGCTGTTCTTCTTGTTTTTTTTTCTTTTTCTTTTTTGGGTCCTCCTCTTCTTGGGTGTTTGCTAGTTGGTGGTGGGAATTGGGACGGCTCGGCTTCGGCAAAAAATGGAGAACTTGGATTACAACGCGTAGGAAAGCGGGCAAAAGAAACGATGATTGTTATTGCACAAGCTTGCAGACATCAACTGAAAAAACGAAGTACGGCAACAGGAGATGAGAGAGAAGGCGAGAGAAAAGAAAGAAAGAAGTGGGGGGAAAAAAGACACAAATGAGTGAGATCAATCACACGTCGTTAAGAAAATGATCCACTGAAACAGAAAACGTTCGAGAAAACAAGGGTAACGAGGAAGAGAAGAAAGGCGGAGGAAGACGAAGAAGAAAAGAAAAAGAGGAATGTAATTAAACCAAACGAGAAACCGATACACAGAATGAATGATGAAAAAAAAAAATGAAAAAAAAAAAGGAAAAGATAGCGAATGAATGAAAGAAGGAGAGAACGAACGAACGAAGGAATGAACGAATGAAGGAATGAATGAATGAAAAGAAGAAAGAAGGAACGAAAAGAAGGAGAAATAACGAAAAAAAGGAAGCAGCAGCACAAACGCCTTTTAGGCTCCTTCAAATACTCGTGTGTGTATGTGTTGGGATAAAGAGAGGACCGGCCACTTTTTTTTCTAAACCTGTTGGGGAGGGGGAAGAGTTTCCGAAGCGAAAGGCCTCTCTCATTCTCTCTCTCTCTCTCTCTCTCCTCTGTTTCCTCTCTTCGTGTTTGCCTTACTCTGACACTGCGGGCTGTCAGAACGAGTGACATGTTTTCCGGGTTTTCTGTGTTGGTTAGCTAAAAAAGGGGGGTGTCATTCCCCTCGAGAAGAAAAAAAAAGTCAGTAAACCACCGGGGGCGTGTACCGCTTTGTCACACGTTGTTGTCATTCGCCGGATCTTTCTTGTTGAAATGGAAATTCCGTTTTTAACGTCATTCTCGATTCTGCATTTACAAAATGACAATCAGCTAAAATAACAGAGTGAATTAATAAATGTGTTCCAGCAGAAAGAACACAAAAACGAAGAAGAATAGAAGATTTATTTATCTTTCAGCGCAATATACGTGCTTTCGAATAGAAGGACAGTTCATCTGATTTTCGTAATCAAAACAATATCAAAATCAAACAAGAACGACGAAGCTGGATTGTTTTTTCTTTTTCTTTTTCTTTCTTCTTTCTTCTTCAATTTAAACAATCGGATATTAGAAGTATGGACGCGAGTTCTCTGTTAGCTTCTGAAGAGGGCTTAGATGTTGAGTCTCCGCAAAGCGACACTTTGCCAGCGCAACAGGGAGTCCTGCGCTATTCACAGCAGCAGCAGCAGCAGCAACAACAACAACAACAACAACAGCAGCATCAACATCCTCTGGCGGGAATCAGGTGGACGCAGCCATCGCGAGGTTCATTCTCCAATCCTAGCATGTCCGTATCTCCTGGGCTTTCGTCTTCTTTTTCTAGACCAACGGCGTCGATGAGCCCGACGACTGTTTCTGCTGTCCCTGGCGCTGCCGTGGTGGCAGTGGCCAGTTCCAGTTTCTCGAATCCACAGTCTCCAGTTCCCCCACAGAGAGTCCTCGCTCCAACTGCGCACAAACCATCGGTGATCCGACCGACTGCACAGCTTCCGCCTTCTGCACCACGCTTGCTTGTGGCGCCACAGCCTGTGTTCATGCATGCTGGCTCTGCAACTAGCATGAATTTGAGCACATCAAGCACCACATCAGGCCCTACGACTCCGGTCTCCCATGCGCTTCCTGCGCTTCCAGTGGGCGTCTCATCCGAACAGATGCTTAGAATACAGTATGTGACAGATCCAAGCGTCGATTGGGGCGTGTATCTGCAGGATCTAAATGTGAATCACAACGACCCGAGCGTTATTCGATTCATGACGTCAACTCCCGCTGTGCTAGAAGACATTGTTTGTCAGTTAGAAGATTTTGCCCTCAAGATCAGCCAGATTGAGAATTCAGAGATACAGAGGGCCGCTGCTCTCAACATTCTGGGTGGTTCGCAGGCCTGAGGAAGGACCAAAAACACAGAAGGAGACACAAAGACTGCGGCTCGAGAAGACCTTGCTCTATTTATTAATCATCTTTTTTTATGTCTCATGATCACACATTCGTCAATTGGTCTCCGTCGTCGAGGCTGGGCATCAATTGTGTCTGGATGTTCCAAATTGCCATTTCTGGATGCTGGAGTGGGAGCACGTGGCGAAATTCTTCAAAAGCGAGCGGAGTAGTCTTGGGTGTTCTGCGAATTTCCATTTGGAAGAGCTGTACATACGAAAAGAAGCAAAAGCAGAGGGGAGAGAGAGTGAGAGAGAGAGAGAGAAAATAAGAACAAGAATAATACAGACATCGACAGCGATTAGCACTAGAAAGAATGCAGTGGAAGCATAAAAAGACTGGGAAATGAACTACATACTGTTTGATAGGAGTGATTCAGAAACTCGGAGATGTCCAGCGCATCCTTTTTGAATTCCTGTTCGAACAATTTCACAAGACGCGCAACCGACGGGCAGTAGTGAGACTTCAGCGTATCCAGTTCCCATAACGACGATGCAAGAGCATTGCACTTTGCCGGGTCGACCTCGTCCGCCAGATACGGATCCGTGGAGAGATTGCTGGAGACAGCTGATGCATTGGAGCGAACGGCGGTTGCGCTGTCGGTATGCACGCTCCGGTGAATCAACTGCATGCAAGACGCATGTCGCTTCAGCAAGTTGTAAATGAATGGAATGGCAGACAAGATTCCAGCAGGTGAAGCTGTCAAGCACAGCCTTGCAGTCCTTTTTGCAAATGCGCCAACGACGTATGCAGGCAGCAGAGGCGACGTCAAGAACAAATCCGCCAACTTGAAGAAACGAGCTCGGTATTTTGCCATGAACACAGTGGGCTCGAACAGCGCGTACAGTTTCTTGTAAAAATCGGGGTAGTCCAAGTTGTACTTGACAATCAACGTGAAGATTCCGTGCAGCGCGAGCAGAGAGATGACACCACCCCGATTATACGAGTCCCGCAGGAAGTCAATCAACAGCAGCGGTTGTGTTACGTGCGGGAGCACCAATTCATGAATTGTCAGCAGCACCCGCTTATACGACAAGGATGTCAACGGTTTTCTCAAGTAGGCCATCCAAAAATCTGTAAAAACCTTGCGGTGGAACTTGACGTCACGCAGCCTGAAACCAGAGCCGTCCAAAGCAGCATACGAGAAATGGAAATCATTGAGCTCGTCCGGAGTGGACGGCAAATTGATATCACCGCAAACATCATAAATAGTATCGATTGCGTGATCAGACACCTCGGAGCCTTCCTTCTTCAATTGCTTCTCCAAAATCTCGTACACAAACGCTCGAATGTCGTCAAATCCAAACACAAAGTTGTCCTTGAACGCCGCCACAACGGACGGATCTACTCGGGAATCCGACACAACCAACCAGACCAGAGACGCAAACACTCCTCTTTGGATGTAATCGTGGGCAACATCGAACTTTGCCGAGAGCGCGTCCATCTCAATTCGCGTCAGATCCATGATAAGCGTCAGAATATCAACCTGCATTCCAGGGTCATCGCACGTCATGTATTCCAGCAATTGTCCGCAGAATACTTGAAATTTCTTGAAGATCCATTCTCGGAATACCAAGGTGGCCTTTTCTCCAGCATCAACATTCTCCAAGTCCGATACTCGTGCCGACTTCCCCGGAGTCAGGTCTTTCGAGTCAATGAATGTGGAAAAGCAAGCAACCAGCGCTTTTGCCGCGTGGACCACAACTTCCGACGAGGACGACTGCTGCATGATCTGGAGCAGTTTGGCAAGGTTATTCGCAAACTTTCGACTGTCTTGACTGAATTCACTTTTCAATCTGGTAATGGATGAGACCAGATTTTTCGGAGACTCCTTTTCCGTGCTCTCGCTGCCTACCTGCAATTGGCGTTCTCGTTTCGTACTCTGTTTTCCTTTGGTCCCCATTGTCGCAGACTTTCTTCTTGTGCTCTGTGATTTAATTGCGCCTCGTTTCCTCTCCCTTTTCCCTTTCCCTTTCCCCCCTCTCTCTCTCTTTCTCGTCTACGTATAACCCAAACAAAAAGTTTCGCTCATGAAAGATCCAGGAGAAATCTGTGTGCTGTAGTGCGGTGTCAGCGTGCTGACACACCAATGACATTTTCCGTTTCCTTCTTTCTCATTGAGTCCCCTTTCCCCTCTTTTAATGTTCGCGAAGACATTTTGCAAAAGAAGAGTGAAAAAACGTCCTTGTATTATTTCCATTTTACATATATATACATATTCATATATTCAATTTTTTTCGTTTGCGACACGTTCTTGCGCTCTCCAAGAATGCAGAACACGGACATTGCACCGCTCCGTATTGGAGCGATTTCGTTTGGCATGTTCAATGAAGAGGACATGCGCAGGGTGTCTCATCTGCACGTTTTCGACAAGGACATTTATTATGCACATACTCGCAAGCCGCATCCACATGGCGTTCTTGATGACAGGATGGGGACTTCTGTTAAAACAGGTACTTGCTCAACTTGCCATAAGAAATTGACGGACTGTCCTGGACATTTTGGTTATTTGCGATTGGAGCTTCCGTGCTTTCATGTCGGGTTCTTCAAATCAATCCTTGAATCGCTGCAGCGCATTTGCAAGTCATGTTCCCGAATACTTTTGGATGACGAGGCAATTGAAAATTATCTTGCAAAAATGCGAAATCCGCGTCTTGAAACCCTTTCTCGAAAGGCACTGTACAAAGTTATTGGAGAGCAGTGCAAGAAATGCTCCATTTGCCCACATTGCCAGAGCGCAAATGGTCCTGTCAAGAAGATTCCTCCGCTGAGACTTATCCACGATCGCTACCGCACGGTGTCTTCTGCGGCTTCCAACAAGTCCAATCCAACGTCGGACCAAGAATTCCGTGAGCTGCGCGAATCCATGCGGGAGGCGATGGATTTGAACAAGGAGCTCGAACAACATATTCAGCGTGCAGCGGACGATCTGCATCCCATTCGAGTTATTCAGTTGTTCGAAGCAATGATTCCGTCGGATGTTGAATTGCTGGACATGAATTCAGAGGCCGGCAGGCCAGAGCGTATGGTTCTGACCCACCTGCTTGTTCCTCCTGTTGCTCTCCGGCCGTCTGTCGTGAACGATACTCTGGCAGGCTCAAATGAGGATGACTTGACTATGAAGCTGCGGGAAATTGTGCAGATTAATAATGTCATCCGATCCAACAAGGATAAGGGTATGGCAATTTCTACAATGTATGGCGATTGGGAATTTCTGCAAATGCAGGTTGCCATGTACATCCATTCCGAATATCCGGGCCTTCCATCCAGTTTGAATACCTCGGGACGTCCAATTCGGTCGCTTTGCACTCGCCTGAAAGGGAAGCGAGGCCGCTTCCGAGGAAACTTGTCCGGCAAGCGTGTGGACTTTTCTGGCCGTACAGTGATCTCCCCCGATCCGAATCTGCGAATTGACGAGGTTGTGGTTCCACGCCGCGTTGCCAAGGTGCTTACATATCCCGAGCGCGTTTTCAAACACAACATTGACAGGCTCAGGCAGGCTGTGCGCAACGGTCCTGACATCCATCCTGGAGCGAACTTCATCGAATCTGGTCGGGACGGCTCCAAGCGTTTCTTGCGGTACGGAGACCGAAATACAATGGCGGAGCAAATGCAAATTGGAGATGTTGTGGAAAGGCACTTGATTGACGGGGACGTTGTCTTGTTCAACAGACAGCCTTCTCTTCATAGGGTTTCTATTATGTGCCATAGGGTTCGTGTGCTTCCGTTCCGAACGTTCCGATTCAATGTGTGCGTGTGTGCGCCGTACAATGCTGATTTTGATGGCGATGAAATGAATTTGCATGTGCCTCAAACGGAAGAGGCGCGCTCCGAGGCGTTGGAGTTGATGTCTGTCTTGAAGAATCTCCAACTCCCCAAATCAGGCGAACCAGGCATTGCACCCAATCAGGACTTCTTGACTGCGTCGTATTTGCTGTCGAAGAAGGGGACGTTTCTCGATCGTGCCCAGTTCACGCATTTGATCGAATGCATGCTGCTTGAAAACGAACTTGATCGCAAGGTTTCGCGCGTCACTCTTCCGCCAGCTGCTATTCTGAAACCGGTCGAGCTGTGGACTGGAAAACAGGTGTTTAGTGTCTTGCTTTCCCCGTACAAGAACGATCCGGTGTTTATCAATCTCGAAACCGCAACCAAGAACTATTCCGGGAAGGACGAGTACATGTGCAAGAACGACGGGTTTGTAGTAATTCACAAATCCGAACTACTCTGCGGCACTCTCGACAAGAGTATTCTTGGTAACGGTGCGTCGAAGGCCGCATCTCTCTTCTATGTTCTCATGCGAGAGAAAACAGCGAGCTATGCGGCGACATGCATGGCTCGCGTGGCTCGCGTGACGTCCCGGTGGCTGATGGCCCACGGGTTTTCCATCGGCATTTCCGATGTTACGCCGTCGGAATCCGTTCGTGGTGGAAAGCATAAGATCGTATCGGAAGGCTATGCACAGTGTACGTCCTACATTGAGCAGTACAACGTCGGAAAACTGCAGCCGCAGCCTGGATGCAATGCTGCGCAGTCGCTTGAGGCTGTCCTGAACGGCACCCTCTCGCAGTTGCGTGACGCATGCGGAAAACTGTGCATCCAGGAATTGCCATTCCGAAATGCGCCGTTGATTATGGCGTTGTCCGGATCAAAAGGTTCCAACATTAATATTTCCCAGATGGTTGCTGTTGTTGGCCAGCAGACTGTTGCGGGTACGCGAATCCCGGATGGGTTTGTCGGAGTGCGCGCTCTTCCGCATTTCGGAGAGGGCGAGAAGACTCCGAAAGCAAAAGGCTTTGTTGAGAACTCGTTTTACACTGGCCTCACTGCAACAGAGTTTTTCTTCCACACCATGGCCGGGCGAGAGGGTTTGGTCGATACTGCTGTCAAGACCGCAGAAACTGGCTACATGCAGCGCCGTCTCATGAAAGCTTTGGAGGATTTGAGCGCAAAGTACGACGGCACGATTCGCAACTCGGAGAATGGTATAGTCCAATTCTTCTACGGTGAAGATGGGCTGTCTCCGTTGGAAATGGAGGGCAAAGATTCTCAGCTGTATGCATTTGATCGTCTGCTGCTGGACGCGCGCTTGGAGGTGAATCCTGAAGCGGCTAGTGAACACTCTGTTTTGCCCGGGGAGGTTTTGATCCGAATGGGCCGATTCCTGGACGACGAAGCACCGAAGGAAGGCATCAACGAAAAGGTTTGCGCACAGGTTCGCGACGCTATCACGTCATTTGCACAGCGTCTGTCTAAGCGCCGTAGCATGTTGGGACTCCAAGACAACAGCCGGTCGTCGCGTCTGGATGACGTGGAAACCATCTATGACAAGACCACACGATTCTCTGCTTCGCAATTAGAGATTCTGTTTGAGCGATTCATGCAAAAATATCGTCGAGCACGCGTGGAGCCTGGTGAGGCTGTGGGTGCTTTGGGTGCGCAGTCCATTGGAGAGCCGGGCACGCAAATGACCTTGAAGACTTTTCATTTCGCTGGTGTTGCCTCGATGAACGTCACCTTGGGTGTTCCCCGTATCAAGGAAATTATCAACGCAAGCAAGACCATTTCGACTCCAATCATCACAGCGGAGTTGGTGGACAGCAAGAATGAGCGTGCAGCTCGAGTCGTCAAGGCTCGTTTGGAGAAGACCCTGCTGGGGCAAGTGTGCGAATACATGCGTGAAGTATACACACCCGGGCAATGCTATGTTTCCATCAAGCTCGATGGTCACGCACTCTCTGCGCTGATGCTTGAAGATTTGTCCGCAGATGACGTTCGACAAGCGATCATCGCGCACCCTAAGCTGGCTTCGTCGTCGAAGATGAAGTTGAAAGACCGACACGTCCGAGTTTACGGCCCGTTGAAGCTTCGAGTATATCCTGTGGACACCACCAGAGAGAACATGTATGCCCAGTTGCAGTATCTTCGCCAGCAGCTTCCCCTTGTGTTGGTCCGCGGTTACCCAACAGTGCAGCGTGCTGTCATCAATCGCAGAGCCGGGAATTCGGGGGAAATGAATCTCCTCGTGGAAGGCACGGACCTTCTCCGAACCATGGGTACTCCGGGTGTCGTAGGGGTGAAAACTACTTCGAACCATGTCATGGAGATGGAGAAGGTTCTCGGAATCGAAGCAGCCCGTCGAACCATCATGTCTGAAATCAAATATGTTATGAGTTCGTACGGAATGAACGTCGATGACCGGCATGTCATGTTGCTGGCAGACGTAATGACGTTTAAGGGCGAGGTGCTGGGTATCACTCGTTTCGGCATCGGAAAGATGAAGGACTCTGTTTTGATGTTGGCGTCGTTCGAGAAGACGACTGATCATCTTTTTGATGCTGCGGTCCACGGCCGAGTCGACCATGTGCGAGGCGTGTCGGAGTGCATCATTACGGGATCTCCGATCCCTCTCGGAACCGGCATGTTCCGGCTCATGATGCAAAACAAAGACAGGGCGATTGGGCATGCGCCACCGAAGCGTGTGACTCTGTTTTCAAATACGTTTTCAAAGTAGGCAAAGAAAGGGTGGGGGAAAAAGTATTTTAAATAATAATAATAATATGAAGAAGTCCAAATTTCTGTCGTCCCAGCCACCACCATTCTTATCGGTTTTGGCCAGACTCGCGAACATATGCCGAACAATCAGGAAACAATATGGTGTTCGTTTGCCGATTCCGAAGAACCAGGCAAATTCGTGGAACCGTGAGTGTCGTCGCCATCGCATTTTGTGCTGTGCGTTTTTTACACCTTCGTCGTCGTCGTCGTCAGACGCATCGTTCGGCACACAAAGACAAATGTTCAGCGCAGTCCTTCCATCACGCGAAATGAATCGACATTTGCAACGCCACCAATCCTGCTTGTTTCATCAGTGAATGCAATCCGTAGGTGTCATTACACATGGACTTGGAGCTCGGACATCCTTCGTCTATGAAGTGGAAACGATCATGCCTGCAAGAAACACAGAGTCAAAGAACGACGCGCTGGAGGAATACGAAAAAAGAGAAAGGAAAAAACCCGGGTTTTTGCATATTTGCACAAAGGAGCGCCTACATTATACACTGAACATGCTGCATATCTACGAATAGACATGCATATTCAATCCTGCATCCCGTTGTCGGGAAGGGGATAGGCCCCCCAACACGCCTCACGGCGTTCTTCAGATAGATGTTCTGCGCTCCGTTCCCAATCTCGATCAATCTGCGAGCTACACGCGGGACATGCAAACACTTTGCTTCCACACAACTTGCGATGGATTTCCCCCCGCAACGGCCGCATGTTTTAAACGTGTACTCCTCCGTCACAAGTCACAATCGACACCTGCCGCCCCGCGAATTCGCGCGATTTGCAGAGAAGCCGCTGCCGCGCAGTTGTCGCCTTGGCGATCTTTCCTGGCGGCGGCCCAGCGCTGGAAAGTGGCGGTGGAGATTATCATGGGTCTTGCGCAGCGTTGCGGGCGTGACGGACATGGCGCGCTGCATGGACAATAACAATATAAATAAAGATATGAGCGTCGCTGTGCGAGAATGCAACGCGGCGGCGTGTGTTATAGGGATTTCGTGATCAAAATGGGGCGAAACGAATCGGGCATCGTGTGACGGAGTTGCCAAGATAACAAACGCATGCGCATGGCGCGTGGCAGTGTTTTTTTTGTTTGCGTGCGCTTTAGATTGCTTCATCATCTTGCAATAAGTGGCAACGGCGAGTCGGACGACGAAGAGTCATTCAAAATCGTCTTCGTATAAATCGAGATCCAAATTGGTGGGGGATTCGATTCTGGAGACTACGTCAGTGTTCAGTGGATTGGACGCGAATTGCGCATCCGTCCGGTCCACCATCCAGCGCAACCATGTGGAAGCTTTCGAAGGAGGTGCGAGACGGCTTGAGCCATTGTTGTTGGTACTATTACTTTGCGGTTGCGATCCCACTATGGAAATGAGTTGCTCACACGTCTCGTGAAGAAGACTGCGTTCCCGCTCCCAGGCATCGACCTCATTCATGCGCGCTTCCTGTTGCTGCACTGCATGGTTTTGCAAGACTTTCAAATGCAAATTCGTCATGCGGAATCGATGCGCCAATTCCGTCAGCACCTCAGTCAATGCTTTGCGATCAGGCAGAGTCAGATTCGCGGCAAGGTGCGCTACCTTGGATCCAATACCTGAAAGACGGGTGACCGCATCATCGACATCGTCCGGATCCGCAGTGGCCTTGACGTCCGACACAAGATGAAGGACAGACCGTTCCAAATGCTCGGAAGATGACTTCAGCTGTGCGTTGATGGAGGCTTCAATGTCATGCAACACACGGTTCGCCGCCACCTGTGGATGCATGTTTTCTGGCATTTTGGAGGACGAGGAATGAACTGGATCGGATAGCCTCCCATGTACGGCCTTCAACAATGAATACGCTCTGAAGATCAATCTATCGCGTTCAATCAAGAAACGTCGTAGCAGATCCTTGATTTCCGCCTTGTGAGACTGTCGCGAACCCAGCAGGATCTGATTCTGCAATCTCAGGGAGGCAACTTCCTTGATCAAATCATGCATTCGAGGCACCAGCTGAACACAAGCCGCATGAATTTCCTTGACTGTCTCGTGATCCTCGGAAGTGCCTCGAAGCCTTTGGCTCATCAGAACGTTGAACTTGTCGAGACTGCATGTTTTGCAAAGCACTAGCTCCCCCTCCAGTTCCGCGAGCCTTCTCTTCAAATTCTCCATTTCGTCATTATTCCCAGAGGCCTTTGCTTCCATGAAGAGAGTGCTCGTCGGATTGGGGTCTGCTGGTTTGTTCAGCTCTGCTATAAGATCCTCGATCGACAAGTCGCTTGCAACGGCAATCTTGTCCGAGTCTGTCCTTGACGCGGGGGAAATGGGAGTTTGATGGTCTTGGTCCTGCAGTGGGTCATTGTCGTTTGTCTTTCTCTTTCGCAACGAAGTTCGCAGCAGCTTATTCTCCTCTTGCAGATCTCTATTCTGCGCAAACAACTTTCGAATTACATTTTGCGATTTTTCAAGCCGTCCCTCCAGCTCCGAGAATGCCTGCTCCACCTTTTTGAGTCCCCAGACCTCGGATTGGAACATTCCCACAGGAACGCTGGCTTGCGAGGATTCGATTTCCGCCAACAGCTCTTGGAACGTACCCTTTTCTCGAGCAAGTTCATGAGGAACGTTCGGAATGTCGCCCAGGACCAGGTCTTCTGTGTTGTCGAATCCCTTCATAGCATCCAATGACGGGTCCGTGAACAAGAGGATGCTCTTCGTCCTGTACAAATCTCGCAGAACAGACATGGACGCTCCAATCAGCGATGTAATCTCCGACGAATTCAAGAGTGCTGCGACATCCTTGCTCGAGTGCACTGAGATGCTCCGTGCAAACTCCGGAGCCAACGACCGCAGCTTGTCCACTGACGACTCCCTTTTCGATACAGCATTTAAATTGTGATGCGACTGCGATCGCGCAGACCGCGGAGTCGACGTCGATCTGCTTGATTTAGGAGCACTGGACACTCGCGGAGAAAGTAAAGGAACCAGTTTATGCGGTCCAATCGGCAGCGGAGGAACCGTCGACGACATTGAATGGGGGGCCAACTACTACTACGAACCTACTATTATTGTAATCTTCTACTTTTCTTTTTCCTACGCTTTTTCTACAACAGCGAGAACCGAGCACTACAAACGGATGACAGGGATAAACGAAGTACACGAAGAGCACTCTATTTCTTAGTTTCCCACTTATCCAAAAACCAAAAACCAAAACCAAAAACCAAAAACCAAAAATAAAAACGCAAAGATTTATAGTCAAACTACGGAGTTTGAAGGGACGTTTGGAAAGGTGACGGTAATCAAAAAGGGTCTTTGTACAGCAGGAAAGTGAATTTCGTCGCCCTCAATGGCCCAATTCCGATCCTCCTCTTTCGTGCGTTCGTGCGCGATGTGTGGGTGGATGGTTATTACGATCATTATTATTGTTATTTAATACATTTTTTGGGATTGTTGTAAATTACAAAAGGGAGGTTTTGTACGCTGCTGCATACTCGTCGCACGACACTCTACAATCATCACGTACTCGGTTTAATAAAGAATGACGAAGCTTGCACCTCCAGATCTGAAAAAGTATTTGGAAAAGAAAGTCTCTGGTATGCACGCTGTTGATTTTTTAATGAATGTTTATATTTTTATCTTCTGACTGCTCATTGTTGTTTCTTCGAACATAGTGAAAATGAATGCAAATCGAACTGTGGTTGGAATTCTGAGGGGGTTTGATCAGTTCATGAATATCACAATGGAGGATGTCATTGAGCTCGTGCATGACGACGGCGCCCCAGTTCCATTAGGCACTGTTCTTATCCGCGGAAACTCTGTGCACATGCTTGAATTACTGGAACGATCCGAATAAATGTCATGATTAACGAACAACAAGATGTGTAGCATCCAATCTCTCTCTCTCTCTCTCTCTCTTCAACTTTTGTCATCACCTGCGCCAGTTCGTAGTGGATTCCGGACGGCTGAGCAGCCCGGTGCTTAAATAAAATAAATATTAAAAAAGACACGAGGCTTAGTGAGCGTGTGCGCATTGATACGTTGATCCACGTTCCCAGAGCGTGTCACCAACACGACTTCTACTCGCACAGCGTTGCCTGTCGTAAAGGGACCATTAAAGGACAGCACTCAGAAAAAGAGCGTTTCTCAACGTTCTTCTCTGTTATTCTCATCCATGCTATTCTGTTCTTCCTGTTTTTTTTTTCTTTTTGAATTCCACTAAAAACAAACGATCAAACAAAACGAAACAAAAAAGAAACGAAACAAAAAAGAATAAAAAAGAAACGCAAAGAAGAGAAGAGATAGGGAGTGGTAGGATGACTTCTTCTACCGGGTTTTTGAGCACGACGACGACGAAGAAGAATGCCTCTTTTCGCCCTCTGACGAATTCGACGTCGCGAGAATTGTTGGCGTCGTACACACAGTCCGTACAAGGAAAGTACAACACTGGGATTGCGACTCGGTCATTTGTGACGGCTTCGACGGCAGCTCAGATTTCGCAGGCGCATTCGTTTTTGCTATCGGGAGATGGAGATGCGGCGATTGCGATTGTCCAGGGAATTCTGAGGTCGTTTCATGATCCTTCGCTCGATGCAGAGTTGCTGATGTTGCTGGGCGACGCGCAGTTGCAAGTTGGCGAAGTGGAACGGTGCGTCGAGTCGTTCACGGCTGCTCTTCAATCAGAACCTATGCTTCCTCATGCCTACAGAGGACGGGCGAAAGCATATGAAAAACTCGGGAAATTCGAAAACGCAGTTTCTGAATGGAGAAAAGTCGGCCAAGTCGATGACTACTCGGTGGACGACTGCGTTGCATATGCGAATTCGCTCTTGGCGTGCTCTTCATTCCGTGCCTCCGGTCGCAGCATCGAGCATGGTGCGGTTGAAGAGGAGGATGTCACGCAGCGAAATGATGCGCTGGCACAGATGGGGAAGCAGGCTGTCGGGTTGTACAGCAAGGCAATTGGAATGGAGCCAAGCATCCCTGGGCTGTACTTTTACCGAGCGCATGCACTGCATCAGATCGGACTGGATTCTGAAGCAGAGAAGGATCTTGTCTATATCCGATCTTCGTTTCCGAATTTTGTCGACCAGTATGTCCGCGAAGGAACCGTCGATTCGCTTCGTGCGGCCTTGATGCTGCTTGAAGAACGTGACCCGCGAACAATCATTACAAAGTACAAGCTCGCCGATATGCTGATGCAGGATTTGCTTGCCTCGTCGGATGCGCAGGAAGCAAACGGTGCAGAAGGCGGGGGTGCCCTGGGACTTGTTCACGAAGTGCTGAGCTTGTTTTCTACGGTATTGGATCGGATGCCAGGCGGATTTGTCGTGCGGCCAAGTACCTTGTATGCGAATCGTGGGGCAATCTATTCACGGTTTCTGGGGGACAACGATCGAGCTCGAACGGAGTTCCAAAGTGCTCTTGAAATGGCAGAGCAGGAGGGCGAGGCTGCTGCAGAAACGAGAGAGTCGGCCGTTCTTGCCCTGATTTCCTTGGCCGTCAAGTACACAGACGTGGTGTCGATCGCGAACTCGCGTGGTATTCCTGGAAAAGATGCGTCTATGGCGTTTGTGCGTGCCGTGATGGAAAAGTCGGTGGCCGCTTTGCTCAAGTTTCGCTCGGAACTGGACTTTAGAATACAAGACGCAAAGACACAAATTGAGGAGACGGAAGCCGCTTCTGCAGCGGACGAGTCCATGAAGCCAAGAGTCAGTGAGCTTCAGGAAGCTGCAGCCGCGCTTCTTGCGGAGTGTGCAGACCTGGAAGCGAACATTGCTCAAATCACAGGTCGTGGAATTTCTGTCAGCATGCCCGTGAATGCATTCGGAGAGGCGGCCGCGCAGCTGCTTTTGCGATCGGTTGTGAGCAGGCACCATGTTGCTGTTTCCTCTGAACAGGAGAACCACGGGGCTGTTCTTCGGATGGTGGAATTTGCGATCAGGGCATACTTGGAGCATCCAGAGGGACCTTCTGTTTTGGGCCCTGTTGCCGACGACTTTAAATCGAGCATTGCTGCTGTCCAGGAGAAGCGAGATGCCGCAATCCAAGCACTGCGCGATGCAAAGGACCCCAAGAAGAAGAAGAAAAAGTAATTTCTCCTCCTTCTCAGCCCCGTCTTCGTCTTCATTGTCGTCGTCGACGTCGTCTCGCACCTTGTACAAAACAAAACAAAAAAAAATACCCCCAACAAAGAAAACTTGTTTACATATGGTCCATCCTCGTTCTTTTTTTTAATTTTCTTGTAAGATAAGAATAAAAATAAAAAAACAACAACCAACAGACACACCACATGGGAAAAGCAATTACTCAGACGCTTGCACGCGACTTGGGGGGTCCGTCTACATGGGAGCCATGCGAAGAGACCCGTCGATCCGGATGGTCTCTCCGTTGATGTACGGGTTTTCGATGATGGACTTCACCAGTGCAGCGTACTCTTCAGGTTTACCGAGTCGGCTGGGAAACGGAACGCTTTTCCCCAATGCTTCCTGGGCCTTTGCGGGCAACGAAGCCATCATGGGAGTGGAAAACAAGCCAGGCGCGACCGTGGCGACGCGAATGCCCAGGGATGCCAGTTCGCGCGCAAGCGGAAGGGTCATTCCCACGACTCCAGCCTTTGAAGCAGCATATGCCGCTTGACCAATCTGACCGTCAAAGGCCGCCACAGAAGCAGTCATTACAATGACACCTCGCTCTCCATCTTCATTGGGCTTCTGGCGGGCCATGACTTCCACAGCCAACCGAACAATGTTAAACGAACCGCTCAGATTGATTTTCAGAATCTTTTCAAAATCCCCTAATGGATGCACGGACCCGTCTCGGCCAAGCGTCTTCTTTGCCAGTGCAATCCCTGCGCAATGCACAACACCGTTCAGTTGTCCGTACTGCGCAATGCACTTTCCTATTGCTGCTTTCACAGACGACTCTTCCGAAACCTACATCATTCGACACGCCCCAAATTTTTGTTTTCGTTAAAATAAATATATAAACACATTACGGAAAGAAAGGGGGGAAAGCCCATGTTACTACTGCTATAAGAAGCGTACAAGGCGAAAACATCAGCACGGGGGAAGTGGGGAGCATGCCATACATCAGTCTTGTGGAAAATAGTTTGCGGAAGCGAACTGCAAAGCCCATTGCCGACTTGTTCGTTCATATCGGCAATCAGGCAGCGGGCACCCTGCGACACCAGGGCGCGCACAACGGCTTCTCCGAGGCCGGATGCGCCTCCAGTCACAAGAAACACAGAGGACGGGATATGCATCGTTTGGAAGCGTCGGTACGAACAGAAGATCGAGAGACTGTTTTTATTGGTTGTGCTGTTTTGTTGTTGTCATGAAGTTTGGTTTTGCAGGGGTTTTCACCCGCAAGCTTTCCTCCGGGCCGCCTTCCATCGAGAAATAGAAGCTTACACTCCAAGAGAGGAGGGCGGGCCAGCACTGAAACTCAAACAGCTAGCTGCAAGTGGAAATTCCATAGCTGCTTTTGAAATCTGGCCGATAGCTGCAGTGCACGCTTTTTTTTTTTCACGATTTTTCTGGCAGAGGCTCTCTCAACCCCCGGAATCGGTGCCCGTTCTTTTTTTTTTCCCCCTTCTCCCGCGTCTTCTTGTTTTTCCCTGGCTTCTGCTTGTTCTGTGTGTTGTTTTCAACTTCTTAACTTCTAATGCCTAATGATAGGTCTACGGGTCATTGATTTGCATGAGCCGCGTGGTTTGTCGAAAGCCTTGGATTGTAGCTTCTCTAGTTGACTTTATCGAAAATTTCAAGTTTCCGATCCAAGAAAAAGTCGTTCAGATCGTGAGTGTGAAGTCGCTTTTGCTTCCTGAATCTCACTTTTTCTCTCGATTTTGGACGGCAAATTCAAATTCGGCATTGCTCAAGTTTGAGACGTTGGTACAGAATAAGATATTCGAGCAGTTTGCTCATTCTCCAGGATCCACATTTTCGTATTTTCGCTGTGCAGTCTCGGACGGCCACTCTTTGATTTGGGCGCACTTGTCTGATTCTGCCTTTGGCTCGTTTCTGAAGCAACTGCTGCCGTTGAAACCGGGCGACATACAAGGGATTACAGTGAAATTAGACGCCTTTTCGTTTGGAGTAGATCGAACAAACCATCAATTTGCTCTCAAGATTGACAAGGTTCGCGTTGTCGATCGATCTCGTTGCTTTCCATTTCGAAAAGAACTCCCCTTTGTCAACGATCGACCTCCCGTGCGCATTCTGTATCAGCGGATCGTTTCTTTCTACGAGTCCCATCAGTCTTCGTACGACGCTGCAATTCACCAAGTCAGCTCGGAGACATCTGTGAACTTTCTCGCAGGCGGTCTGTTCACTCAGGATACCGAGCTTGTGGGACTGCTCGCGCTCGTACGACTTGTCCAGCAATCCGGATCGATTCTGTCGCTGTCGTCGTCAACCTCTTCTTGTGCTCTTTCTGCCGCTGCTGCCGTGGATTTGCCAGCGGTTTTGCATCCTCCGCCGCCTCCTGTGAGCACCACAATCCTGTCAGCAAAAATGCAGTCCCGCAGCATGCTGGATGTTTCCGACAACCCCAGTCATCACGACCGTTCGCGAACACAACCAAACTCTAAAAAGATTCGCATGCTTGCTGGGGGCACATCGATCCGCTCGATGGATGTGCTACCCGCACTCCAGCTTCCCGAGCCGCAGAAATGGCTTATGAATTGGAACGATCGTCAAATGTTGGCAGTTCGAAGCACCGGCACTGACCAGCCCTTGAACCCTGCCTTCTCTCTTGTTCCACGGGGGTTCTCAAAGATTTCCTACCAAAAGGACAGCGCAACTCTGGATGTGGCGCGTCAGGCGCAGCTCCGTATTTCACAGGAGGACGAACCCGCGTTGACGCAAGAATTGGAGCACTCCGATCGAGTCCGCGTTCATCAGTCATCTGGTTCGCAATTTGAGACACAAGAAATGCGCGTGCACTCTGCGTGTGCTGGTGATCCCGGTGATGCGGAGGTTGAGAGCGGCAGCAACGGTCATGTCCATGAGCAGGACAGGGTGGTTAGTCCGTCTGACTTGGAGTTCTCACAGTCACCAGTGCGAAAGCGGGCCAGAGCATCCAGTTTTACTCACGAGAAAGCTTCAACGGAGGGTGATGAGAGCCTTGTCGACTGGGCAAAACTAATGTCTCCTGAAGGCAAGCGTTTGCTGGTCGATGAATCAATCGATATTGATCTTCCGTTTGCGGCAGTCCGTAGCCCCGCAGAGCACGAAGACAATGACGAAACCCAGGACCCAACCGCGAATCTCCTTTATGCATTTGGGCCGAATGATGTGAACTCCAGTTTAAGCCGGGTTTCGGCAGGAGTTGATACGTCTTTCGTGTATACTCCATCCATGTTTGAATCCAGCACCGGGTCCTTGGAGAATCGAAAGAGGATACTTCACGACGCCGACGAATCACAAACACCGGAGTCAAAACGCTCGCGCAGTGCGTCCGGAATGCACTCCGGCGATGCCACCACTCCTTCCTCCGGCTCCAAGCTCACCACGAGTATTAACTGGTTTTTAAGCACCATTATCGGAATGCGCAAACCGCGTTAGCATGTGCCTTCTTCCTGCTGAATGTTATTATTATTATTATTATTGTTGTTGTTGCTGTTATTGTTATGATTCTGCATTTTGGTTTCCCCCATCCTGTACAGCTCGTTCTTGTTCTTCGTGCATACAGCAGAGCCGCTGCGTACGCGCTCGTAACGTCTGTGACCGCTCGCCAGGCATTTCGCCTTGATTAGTTATCGTCGTCTGCAATTCGGACCGAGACGATTGATTCGCAGGATCGGCAGGCATGCAGCACTGCAATAGTACCAATTAGAACCAATTAGTATTGATGCAGCGTATTCTTGACATGCGCCTTTCCCGCTGTATAAGTCGCTCGTTGTCGATTTCTTTACATATAAAGCTGAAAGCCTCTTTCCAATTTGTTTCCTTCTCGCTTTCTGTCTTGTTGGTTTTCTAACGAGTAGAACAGACCAACACGGAAACATGCTGAGAAGACCTCCTACAAAGCTTGAAGTTGGAACCGAGGCTGATTTTGAAGATGTTTGCGCAGTCCGTGATTTCAACTGTCGATATCCCCGTATGAAAGACAACGACGGCTCACCGAAGCGTCCCTATTCCTGATCATTTGTCCTCTAATTGCTTGTTTTATTTCCCCTTCTTCTTCTCCTTACGTCCTCGTCGCCGTCGTCTTTTTATTTTTTTTATTTTTACGTTTTTTATTTTTTAAAAAAATGGATTTTTTAGATTCTGCAAACGACGGAAAGCCTAGAAGAGTGTTTGGGTCGCAGGAACCTCAGAACACCATTGCGTCTCTTGCGCAACAAGCTCGGGCGCACTCTTCGACCTCTAGTACCACCACTTCCCAATCATAATCCATTTCGTATGTACGGCTAATTGCAAAAATAATAAAAGGAATAATAAAAAGAAGAGAAGCAAAATGCATTGCGGGGGTGGTGGAACGTCTTCTATGTTTCAGTTGGCGAGATGGATGACAACGATAATGATGCTGATGATGATGCTCTGCAAGCCGGTGACGAAGACGGCTGCCTATGCTCAATCATTGCGAGTGAGACACCGGACCGAGTAGAAGGAAATCGAGAGAGAGAAAGGGGGGATGGTCGGTGTAATGCAAAGTACTGTGATAGAGCACCCCGGAATCCAAGCGCGTGGAGTAAAGGAAGAGAATCCAGCAACTTTCGAAATCCGACAAATGCAAGCACGACTGACAACACTCGAAGCTCGTGCCGTTCAAACCCAAACAAGACCATGGTTGATTCTTCTCTAGGAGTGGCGATGATGAGAGCTGGTTGTAGAACCTGCCTTGTCGCGTTTTAAAAAATATGTTTATTATCGAATATCCAAAACAAATAATTATAATAATTATAATTAATACTCGTGCGCCGCCTATATGGATTATGCCGTAGCACAGTCGGGCAAATTTCCCCGCAAAAATCTCCGAAACCTCCGCCGACAAAGCGTACGAAATTCCCGAACGCCTACATTGTACAATAACCACGAATAATCATCGCTGATCACCCATAATCAATGTTGCAACCCAACAACATGCATAGCATGCTTGCCGGAGGCGGCAGCTGCTTTGCGTAGCGCATCGTGACGCACGTCGTATGGCACCTCTGCTAGCCATGGATGCTGCAGCACAGTCTCAGAATCACTGTTGAGAAGCAGTGCGCGCAGCGCCTTGATTTTGGGCCGGCTGTCCGACGGCGCGTTCGACGTCTGCGAGGCAGTACATGCGATGGGAGCCGGCGTGGATGCTGCGGATCGTTTCGGCGGGGCGGAGATGCCATAGGTCTTGCGCAGCGCTGCGGGCGTGACTTACATGGTGCGTTGCATGGACAATAAGAATAAAAATAAGAAATGAGCGTCGCTGTGCGAGAATGCAGCGCGGCGGCGTGCTTATAGGGATTTTATGATCAAAACGAAGCGAAACGAATCGAGCATCGTGCGACGGAGTTGCTGAGATAACAAACGCATGCGAATGGGCGCGTGGCAGTGTTTTTGTTTTTACGTGCGCTAGATCATCAAAATTCCCGAACCGCATTGCGTTTCCGAGCTGTTTTTGGTCTTTTTCAGCCATTCGGCTTTTTCTGCATGCAGACGGTGTAGAGCAGACGAGTATCTGACGGGAATTAGGCAATAAGGTCATCTAACTTGCAGAGACACAAACCAGAAAGAAAAGGAGGATGAAGATGCGATTACGGACGCAAATTCATGTGTTGTTTGTTGTGTATGCGATTGGTATGCTGTTGTGTGTGATTGCGTTTGTGGATCGGACATGGTCGGAAGTGTCGATTGCGAGCATTCCTGATTCCGAATCTGCGGTGTTGCAGAGCATAGAGATCCGGTTTGGCTTATTCTACTACTGGGTCAAGTATAACCACCGCGATGGGCTGCGGGACGAGGACATTTTCCACATTTCAGACATCGGATCTCGCGACGCAGTTACTCGAGTGGGAAAAGTGCAGAGTTCGGCAAACTTTGCGACGGTTTGTTTGTCGATTGGCCTTGCATCCTCGATTGTCGCCGCGCTGCTGCTGCTCGCAGTCGAGAACAACAGGACAAAGTTCTTTGTCGGATGGGTGCTGTCCACCGTGTGTGCAGCCGGGTTTCTGATGGCCGCTTGTGTGTTTCAACCGGCGCTCAAACCCTCCGTGGACGACTACAGGAACTCCGGCTGGAGAGAGTCGCTTGTTTCTTCCACGGTTGGTGGCGGCTGGGCTCTGTGCTTTTCATCTGCAATCTTGCATGTTGGATGCCTTGCGTTTATGTTTGTCCAGCGAAAGAACTTTCGCGAGCGAAGCAGCTATGTTTCCATGTAGAAAATATTCTCTTTGTTTTTTCCCCCTTCTTCTCCCTTCTCTTTTCTTTTGATGAGGGTGTTGCTGCTGTCCTGGGAAGTCCGCAAGTCTTTTCGATACGTAATCACGCAGATAATCGCACAATCGCACAATCGCACAATCGCACAATCGCACATGGCATTCTAGAATGTAAAGCACAACTCAAGATGATAAAGGCAAGCGAAGCACGTGGCGCGGAGATCGGGAGGGATGCAGGTCTTCTGCGCAAGACTCTGTTTAATAGAGGCTGCCAGCTCACCGCTCATCAGCACGATTCCAAAAGCAGAAGTTGCTCGGGGTCGTCTTGTAATTGATCTGTGAACTGCTGGAACTTCGCTGGAGTTTCGCCCCCGAGCTTCACTATCGCAACGAAGCCAGCCTTTCGGTCGGCCACATACAGGACTTGGTTGCAATCAACGAACATTCCCGCCGGATGATCAAAGCCATTTGTCAGTACGGATGCCAGATCCGTCTTGAGGTCCACGGCAATCACAGCATTGTCTCCTTCGACAGAAACGAGGAGTGTTTGACCGTCCTGCAAGAGCAGAATACCCACAGGCTGTCCACCCGAGCCAGATGTCCACACGTCTCCAAGAAACTCCCCGGTCTGCACGCTGTACGAACGAACAACGCTTCCGCCATTGTCAGCAACATACAGAATGGACCCGTTTGCAGAGAAAACCATTCCCCGCGGCGTCACCAAGCCACCTTCTTTCTGCCCCACCGTTTGTGCCGACGGAGAAAACGTCCCCGCATCGAAGCTAAGCGTCGGAAACGTGTGTTGGAGATACGACGACACCGGACAAAGCACTCCTTTTGCATCGAAGCACAGCACCTCGGCTGTGTCCTGGTTCGACACATACACATTGCCCGACGTTTGGTGGATCACAATCTTGTAGGGATGCACCAACCCGGGGTCAGACGCAGACAGATTCGCAAATACATCAACGAACTTGCGGATTCCAGAAGCCTGGTCGGCGGGTCCAAAGCGCAAGACAGACGAATGCGACTTGTGTGCATTGCAGACATACAGCACATCATTCGCCCGATCCAGGTGCAGCGACCGCAGCTCATCCAGCGTGATTCCCGAGGGAGGGTCCGCCAGCACCGCGCTGTTCACAATCGCTCCAGAACTGTCAAATGCAACAACATTGTTGATCGGTGTGTCTGATTCACCTCGGAACGTCGCATAGAACATTGCCTTGTTCGCGGCAAAAGCGTCTGTAGTCACACCCAGCACCAGCGCAAACACCACAAGCAGCCCGCGTGCAGTCATCATGCTCATCATCATCATACTACTACTACTACTACTACTACTACTACTACTATTGCTGCTGCTGCTGCTGCTGCCGCTGCTGCTACCAGTCTACCACTTTTACACCAGCATGCAACAATTGATAATGACGAGAAGCAATATCAAAATCAATACATTTGTTGAAAACAATAAACGAAAGAAAACCAAAAATAGAAGAGTGATTCTTCCCGCTATGCTTTCATGACTACAGTAGAAACATCGCATCCTTTTTTCCGGGTGGGTTCATTTGAGTGGCAAGCATCACATGAGTGACACACTGATCTACAGTTGGCGAAAAGAAACCCCAAGAAAAAATCCCCTTTTCAAAGCAAAATACCAGCAAACAAAGCAAAAAACGAAGAGAAGATAAGAAAAGATAAGAGAAGATAAGAAAAGATAAGATAAGATAAGAAAAGAAAAGAAAGCAAGCAACAAGGAATTTGACGATTCTGTGCAGTCCGCAGCCACGGAAAGTCTCCAAACAAAAGCAGCAAGAAATCAAGAAATCGGGAAGCAGAGCACCAGATTGAGAAAAATGAGTGATCCTCTGAAGCTTCGATTTGGTCCAAAGGTGTCGATTTTGAATTCAGTGCTGTTTCTGCACAGCTTGCTCGTGAAACCTGGTGCGATTTCGCACGACAATTTCCCAGTCGCGCGAGTCTGCATTGCGCCTTTTTCGAGTCTTGAGCGGATGTTTTCCGCGTCGGAAATCCAGAAGCGGACACCGGACTTGCTGAATGGAAAGTGGCTGTTGAGCGTGGATGAAATGGCGGCTTGCGGACCGATTGTGGATGCGTTCTGCGAGGTCAATGGTACGATTACGAGTGTTTCCAAGGAGCCTGGTCAGTTTATTGCGGGGGATCTGGTCGTTGGAACTGTGGATCCGTGCAGACATGAGCAGCTTCGGCTTTGGAAGTGTCTTATTTGCAATGCGGAAGTTCCTGCCGGGCCCAGGCGAGAAGAGTACGTGAATTGGCATGAGCATCCCGATGTGCAGATCTTGAAGACGACTGCACAGCAGCACGCGGTCGAGCAGATGAGCGCAATGGAAAAGTCCAAAAAACTGTTCCTTGTGCTTGATATCGACCATACGTTGCTCCACGCGTCGATGTCGACGGCTCCTCAGATGTCCAGAGCGTATAACCAGAGACTGGAGACACTCCCAGAATATCAGACGTGGGATGAAGACACAAAATGGGAGTCGCGGATCCACGACTTGTACTTTGCGCAGACGTATCATGCCGTGAAGTTCCGTCCAGGATTGCGCAGGTTTCTGCGAGAATCACATGCAATGTTTCAGCTTTTGGTCTTCACCTTCGGGTCAAGACCGTATGCAGAAGCGGTGGTCAAAGTCTTTGATCCGCAGCGCAATTTCTTCTCTTCCAGAATCGTGTCGCGCGACGATTGTCCAGATGGGTCTTTGAAGACTCTGGAACGGCTGTTCTCTGCCAACCATCACTCCGTGCTGATTGTGGACGACTCGCCGCATGTCTGGAACTATGTTCGCAACGTCATTACGATTCCGAAGTACGTATTCTTTCCTGAGGTGGACAACCGGCCTTTAGACCCAAGCGGCCAGCGTGGACTGGACATCGACTATACGATCGCACATCATGCGCCGCTTCCGACGGCTATGCTGGATTCCTCTCTGGCATCTGTGTTTCAAACCCTTTCCGACGTTCACAAGTCCTTTTTTGCCGCACCTGCAGACTCGAAAAAGGACGTAACGCAATTTCTGAAAGAGCGAGAGTTCCCGTCGGTAGGCCAGTTCCTATTCGACTGTGTGATTGTCTTTTCGGGTTTAATTCCACGCGGTGAACCGCGACCAGAGTCCTTCGATCTCTGGAAGAAGGCAGAAGCCTGCGGAGCATCGTGTTCCTTAACCATGACTTCGGAAACGACCCATCTAGTCACTGCGTCCGTCGGCACGGAAAAAGCGCAGGAAGCTTTGCAACGTGGGGATGTGTTCGTCGTCAAGCCGGCGTGGGTCAATGCATGCTACGAACTTCGTGAAAGGATGTTTGAGGTTCCGTTCTTGTTCATGTTCACAAAGTCCAAGCAGTTAAACACTCCCGATGTTCCAGCATCCGGAGAGGAACTTGTTGATCTGAACAAGTCGTTTGCAGAACAGGACCGCCAGACATTCTCAGAGTACCGCTTCCTCGTTCAGGAAATCAAATTTTCTCTGGAATCGCTGCGGACTGCATCCGAACAGCTGCAAGATTTTGCGGATATGACAGCTTTTTTGGGCGCTGACTTGCAGAAGCGCCGCGAAAGGCTGGGGGTTCCACCGCAAACGCCGACTCCGAGTGCCCTCGGCTTACAGGCATCCGTGTCTTTTCCGGATGCGCAGAATGAACACAATCACACATTTTCTGCAGAATCCGAGGACGAAGAATACGAGAGGTCCCGCAACCGTGCAGAGCGGGAAATGGAAGAAAAGGACGGAAGTGACTGGGAGGACGAAATTGGTGGACCATTTCGAAAGACGCCTCGTCGAATGTCAGCACGCGGCGGTGGGATGCTTCATGCGTCCACCGAAGAAGCCTTGGCCAGCCTGGACTGGGACGCCGATGAACTCGAGGGCGGCGGGTATGAAAGCGAGGATCGACTGTCCAATGACGAGGAGGCCGGATACTAAAATTGTAGTTTTCCATATTAATTGTACATTTCAAAGATTTCAAGAAGAAAGTTCTGTGTGACGAACAAGCTCCGGGACATTCTTGTCCCTGGAAAGGAAGGAAGGGAGGGAGGGGGAACACGGGTGTTGAATAAAATCTGCACTCGTCTTCATGACCACAAACTTCAAGCATCCGACGCTTCAGGCTCCTTTTTCGGGGAAGAATCTTCTTGTTTTCGCTTCTTCTTCCTTTTCTTTTCCGAGTCTGTGGCCTGCAGCTCACGACATATCCCTTCCGCAACGTGAAGCTCTCCCTTCATGGCTTGAATATAGGTCACGATGGAGATCATCGTCTGCGTTACGTATCCCAGTGTGTCAAATGCCTTTCCAAAGACGTCGACTGCCGTATCTTCCGAGCCTTTGCGATCCTGCTTGCGTATTCCTTCTTTTTCACACACCTCGTCGACGATGCCGACCAATCGCTCCATGGTTTCTGACAGGTATCCCATTTGCAGATCAGTTTCTGCAATTCGCGATTCTGCCATCACAAGATCATCTTCTCTTCGGCCGAGCTGCTTTTGCAGTTCCGTCGCGAGAGCTGCCTGTGCTTTCAACGGCACAAGTTGGTCGACAATACGCCTCGTTGCACGTTCTTTTTCCTCGACCTGCTGCAGAAACTGGTGCAGCTGTCCCTGGAACTTCTCGTTCTTCTCCGTTTCCAGTCTTGCCTTTGACTGCGCATTTTCATAACGCTGTCTGAAATTGTGGGTGTTTCTTTCGGACTCCGCGAGCTGAGCGTTTGTCGCTGCGAGTTTTGCTTGCAGCGAATCCACTGTTGTGCTGAGAGCATCCGCTCTGTCCCTTTCTTCTCGCAGCTTCGTGACTGCCAATCGGTGCTTCGTTGCAAGGCTGGCCAGTGCACTCGTTTGATTTCCTGCAGTGTCTGCGTCGTTCGGTGTGGATGACGACGGCTTGGCGACTGGATCTTGCACCGAGCTGGTCCTTGCGTCGCTGTCGATGAGTTGAGTGGCAACGGAATCGTCTTTGCAACACTGCTTGGTGTCTGAGGATGCTGTCTCCTTGTCGGATGCCGAAGGCGACGACGGAGCGTCCTTTGGAGCACCCTGAAGTTTCTTATTGAGAAAGCGGAGCCTCTGAATCTCTGTTTCCTTTTCTCCCACAACGTGCTGCAAATGTTGCACGTGCTGCTCGAGCGAACCTTTTGGTTTCACTGCCGACATCGATGCTTGCTGCAGCAGCAGCAGCCTGTCTCTTTCCTTGACGACCAGCTCCACCCGTTTCTCAAGTCCAGCGAACTTTTGAAGCACGTCATCCAGCATGTCGTCCTTTTCCCGGAGTGCTCTTTTCATGTCTTCCACTTGCTTGTCAGCCTCTTCCCATTTCTGCTTCATCGCTTCGCTCTCCGCTTCCACCTTTGCCCTGTTGCTCATCAACTTCTTCGCTTGTTCCGAAGCATGTATCCACTTTTCTCTGTAAAAGTCGATCCTGTACACCGATTCTCTGTTTGTGTCGTTGATGTTCGTCTGCAGCACACTCTTTTCTTTTTCCATTGCCCTCTTCATCTTTTGCATTTCCGTCGCATACATTTTTCGCTCCTGCACGATCAAGTCTATTTGCGTGGACGCTTCCTCACTTCGTTTTCGCGGAGTGTTCGTTCCTTCCTCCACGAGATCCCTGGACGTGGATGTAGTCATGGATACGGACGTGTTGTTGTTGTTGTTGTTGTTGTTGTTCGTTATCCACGAATCCGGTTCCTGCGCATTCAGATCGCGTATATCCAACGACTGTTCTACGGCCTCCACTTGACCGGTGTTGTTACAATCATTGTTACCATAGCCACTACTGCTACTACTGCCACCAGTGTGGCTGCTGGTTTGATTGTGAACCGCCGGACTGCCATGCTCAAGCCTGATTCGCATTTCAGCATTTTGCTCATAAATGGTGTCGACTTGCTGGTTGAGGATGATGATCCTTGCGTCGCGTCGTGCCAGCTGCTTCTTCGCATTTTTCAACTCAGTCACCAGTTGATCTCTCGAATACCCAGAAAATTCCTCGGTTAAGTTCTTCTGAATTGCAGTAGAATCGGAAGGCGAAGAAAGCACCTTCTCACTGCTACCCAGAGAGCTGCCATTTCGCGCATCCATCGTTTGCTCAGCTTCACTATGTATGACCGTAACTCCAAAAAATAAAAATAAAAAATGGAACTCGGAAGCCGAGGTTCTCCTTTATCAAGAAGTGATCGTGAAACTCAAAAATGGAGCGAATAGTTACTGAAAGGTAAAAACGAAAAGCAAAGCAAAGCAAAGCAAAGCAAATCAAAACAAAAAAACCTTAAATCTCTTCCCGAAAATACACCCGTCGTAAATAACAAACAGTTCCCGTTTGTCATCAATTGATCCTTGACCATTTCGCGGGAAGCACATAAAGCACTGCGCCTCCTTTCTAAAGTTGAGCATTATCGGTGTTTCATGTTTTCCTCAAAAAGTGAAATGTATAAAATACATAATACATATAAATAAATAAGTAAATAAATAGAAAGAAGAAAAACTTGCATTTTAAGCAAAATCATCGGAACAAAGAAGGAACTGGCTAAGAAACGGGGCTAGGACATAAAGTTGTGAGAAAGGGGAAAGGCGGCATGTTGGAGATTGTAGAGCGATGTTGCAAGAGTGGACATTCAGAGTCGGAGGTTCAGGCTGCGCTGGAAGAGCTCGGAGCTTTGACTCGACAGAGAACAATGTCGATATTGCAGCTTGTGGATCATGCGGAGCTGTTTCTTGTGAGCATGGACGACACGGAACGTTCGAGAGCAACGCAGATGCTCACGAAAGCACTGGAGCACTGCGATTCTTTTTGTACTACGACTGCATCTGTGACGAGTGGTACTGGTCCGAGCGAAGGCGTGATGAATGCAGATGCGCTTAGTTTTCTGGTTCAGTTTTACACGTCGAGGCTGCATGACTTTTTCTCAGTTTCGGCATTGTTGGAAGGACTTGCAGTTCTGTGCTCTAGGTTCCAGAAGCTTCGAGATCAAGATGTGCTTCCGTTGACTCAAAGTCTGTTTGCCGACATCAAGGCTCAGTCGCTCAGTCATTCACAACGCCAGCTGCTTCTGCGACTGGTGTCGTTGATTGTGGACCGGTATCCGGAATTTGTGGTTCAACAAAACGACGACTTTCTTGCGGGTTTCCTTTCTGCGGTTGAAAATGAAAGAGATCCGAGGTGCCTTGTGTTGGCGTTTGCCATTTCTGCTAAATTGGGATCTTTGCTTCTCGGCCCCGATGCGCCGTCGGTCGAATTAGCAGGTGATTTGTGGGAAATTCTCTCGTGCTACTTCCCAATCATGTTTAAGCCACCAAAGAACGACAAGATTGGAATTGCTCCAAAGGATCTAAGAGATGGGCTAAGAGTCGCAATGGCGTCCTCTCCACACTTTTTGCCATACCTTGTGCCATTCATGGTGGAGAAAATGCTGGTGTTGAACGGGGATGTCCTTTGCGATGCATACGATACGCTCAACTCCGCTCTAGGATTATATGATGCCAAGCAACTTTCTCCGTATCTTGGAGAGTTGGTTTCGGCAACCACAACTTCCTTCCTGACGATTCCTCCAATGGACGACCATGTGGTTGCGTCGTGCTTGTCGTTTGTCCGCCATCTTGCGTCTGTGGGTGGCCGACAACTAGTCACCCTGTTTCTGAGGCCTGCGCTGGCATCTTTCAAGTCGCCACATTCTGCGCGGTCGGAGGATCCGTTGCTGGCACAGAGACATGTGCATTTGGTCTGTACCCTGTTGTCCGCCTCCGAAGACTGCGCTCGGACGGTCATCAACGTTGTGCTGACGGATCTCTGTTCAGCATTTCCAGATCGTCCGCTGCCAGACGACCGATCATTCTTCTTGCACGTCATGGAAAGTTTAGCGCTTGCTGCAGCAGCTTCCAATTTCATGCATATTTTGGACAATCTGCAAATGAAAACGATGCTATTGTCCACGTTTTCCATTGCAGAGGAGAATTCCGCGTCTGATGTTCGGATGCTGGTTGCGTCCACACAAACCCGGACTGTCTTCTATGCAATTCCAGGTTTTGTGGATACTCCCGACGACGCTCGAAACTGCATCCGACGTCTTGTCTTGTGGTTGGGCCTCCCGCCAGCGGAGGTCAAAGGGGACGGACACGTTCTAGCATCGTTGCAGAAGGTTTTGAATTTTATCGCAGCATCGAAGAATTCCGCGCTGTTGAGCGACCAGTTGCCCGAATTACTGGCCTATGCACTGGAACATTCCGAAATTGCCCCTCGCTTCATCAGTTCGCTTGTTTCGGCTGCAGTAGCTTCGTCAGTGTTTCGTGCGTCACTGGCAGAGCAACTGCTGCTTCTTCCGCAGAGTCTCCCATTTTGTTTTCTCGAAGCTCTTGCCAAACTAGCAGAGTTGCAGTTTTCTGATGCGGCGAAGCTGGCAATGTTTTCTATGGATCATTTGCTTGCGAGCTTCCAAGTGGACACTCAGTTGGTGTTTGCTTGTGCGTTGTTTGCACGCCAGTGCTCACAGCCGGTGCTGGAATCCATCTGGGATTGTCTTCGGTCTGTTCTAGACGATTCTGCAGCTTGGTTGATGCATGTTAGCGGAATGACGGGCCGTCCGTCTCGAGTCGCATGCGGCCCAACCCCTGCAGCATTCTTTGCAGCAATATCAGCACTGTGCGCAGCATTGCCGAATCCCGTGGCCTTGCAGATTGCAGAGGATGTTTTCGCACGCGTCAGATCAACGCAATCATTGGATTTTTGGTCCTCCCGAGCACTGTCCATCGTGATGAACAAGTCTTCTGACGCCGATTGTGAATGGCTTGTGAGCAGCCATGCTTCCGACCTCTTGTCGGCTTTTCCAAACACATTGTTCCCCTGGATTGTGAAGGCGTTTGTCACACGCAACGATTCACGTGCCTACAGTGAGTTTGTTCCGCGGCTGTTGGAGAATTTGTCGCGATCGTCGGTTGCCATTGTTCTTGACGACTCACCTCTTATGCTGTATTCTGTCGCCTTGTTTCAGTCGAATATCTCTGTCCTTTATCGGCAGCGTTTTTTCATGACTGTGCTACCTCTGCTGTTGTCGAAGATCGATGCGATGGAGCCTTCGCACGACATGTCCGTTTGCATCGCCAACCTTGCCGATCTCTGCTCGCACGTTCCGTTTTCCGTCCTTTCCCAGCACGTCCAGCTCGTTGTGCAGAGCTTAGCGCAGATTCTGAGTTCGGAGTCCTGGAGCGGGGATGCAGCTGGGCTGGAGAACGTTTTGGCCACCTGTCGGGAGTTCGTGATCAATTCTCCTTTGATATTTTCGAAAGACATTCGAATGTGGATTGACATTGTTTCTCGACATCTTACTCACTCTTCCATGACTGTGAGGATTGCTGCCGTCCGAGTGCTTCATCGAATGGCTCTCACGCTGGAGACCGCAATTACCTCACCCTACAAGAAGCTCGTCTCGGATCGCTTGAGGGTGCTCCTCGACGATCGCAAGCGGCCCGTTCGCATTGAGGCCGCGAATGCGCGCAGCCATTGGGTGATGTTGGTTGACTGACATGCATGTGGCGAAGTGCAGCGCAACGGAACAATGAGGTATGCATGGCACACACGCGGACACCCACACGGATGTAGTAGTTTTTTCCGCTCTTTCTCCGCACAAAAAAAATAAATAAATAATAATAATAAAAATGTCTGTACAATACAAGAAGAGCAGGAATACTGTTATCCGGCCGGTGAAGCCATTTATTTTCAATGGAGACTTTTAGTCGTTTTTCACCAGCCAGGGAAGGGCGTCCAAATCGACGTTACCTCCCGATATCACTACAGCGACATTCTTGAGATTGAATTCGCGTGCAACTGCTCGAAACTCTGGCGTCATGACTGCTGCCACTGTCACTGCCGACGACGGTTCAATCACCAACTTGCATCTTTCAAACACCATCTTCATCCAGTGCACAATCTCCTTCTCCGACACGGTAAACACGCCATCGACGAGTCTTGAAATGACATCCCAGTTGCGCAGCCCAATTGTTGTCTTCAGACCGTCTGCAATGGTGTCAGGAGTCTTGGACAACGGCGTTCGGACTCCGTTGCGAAGCGACAACCATGCGTCGTTCGCCTCTTCGGGCTCTGCTCCAAAGACCTTGATTCCTGGCTTCAAAGCCTTTGCGGCAATCGCAATACCTGACAGCAGTCCACCGCCACCACAGCACGTGATGATGGCATCCACATCGCCACACTGTTCCAGGATTTCCAGAGCCACCGTTCCCTGTCCCGCAATGACTCGGTCATCATCATACGGAGGGATCATGGTAGCCCCAGTTTCCAGCATCACCTTTGCGGCAGTTTCCTCTCGAGACTGCTGTGTCGGTTCGCACTGAATAACCTTACCTCCATAGCTCTCCACAGCCAGCTTCTTCACTTTGAGAGCATTCCGCGGCATCACAATATATGCTGGTATTTGCAGCGTCTTCGCAGCTGCCGCCAATGCACCCGCATGATTTCCAGAGGAATGCGTAATCACTCCGTTCATCCGTTCTTCGGCACTCAGCAGCAGCGCCGCATTGAACGCCCCTCGAGCTTTGAATGCACCGCACTTTTGCAGCGCTTCATTCTTGATGACCAGATGAAGCCCATCCGTTTGCGAATCAAGAAATTCTGTCATCCTTGCACATCCGCTTGTCAGCAACTCACAACACAGACAGGGAAAAGACAGAAAAACCAGCTGTAAAAAAAATAAAACCAAGGGGAAAAAAAGATATCGTACCTGACGTAAACACCGGGGTCTTGTGGATAAACGGCTGGATCCGCCGATGTGCTTGTTGAATGTCCTCAATGCAAACACCGCAGTTCACTCGATCGCTCGCCATTCTACCGCCCTTCTTTTTCTTCTCCGACTGTATCACTAGTTCTTCGGGCGTCGGGCTCCTCGTTCTAGCCGTCGCTGTCCGAATTCTTGGCCTTTATGAGCATCATTATGGTGAGTGCGTGTGTGTGTGTGTGAGAGAGAGAGAGCACGGAAAAAAGGTCCGGCAGTCCTTCCGAGATTAGGGTTTCTTTCGGCCCTATTTTGTTTAATCGGGCTCGGTTTTATTTTCCTTTTTTCCTTTTTTTTTTGTTGCGCCGTTTTGTTTTCCATTGCGATATTTATTACATGCAGGCTTCTCCTCTCGCTTTTCTTTGAGAAACATTCAAAAATTAAAAAAAGCAGAGGAAATTTAGTTTTCCAGTTTCCGTGAAGGACACACTCAATTGGAGCGTGATAAATCAGCAAATTTATTACACACGTATATTTTGGTCGGGGGGTTTAGGGTTTCTTTTTTCTCCGATTGGGAATGGGTGAGAACAGCGGGATGATACCCACTACGTCCGTTTACGAAGCGGAGAATCTGGCGGCAATTCGTGGGCGGCCGTCGATTTCTGATCGTCGAAAGCTGGCCATGAAAGCTAGACGGCTGTTGCAGCTTGCGGATGCAGAGAGGCTCAAGGAGAGTGGTTCATCGCTGGCTGCGTCGGCACCGGCATCGTCGTCGCCGTCGTCGTCGTCGTTGTTGTTGTCGGAGAACCAGAGCAATGGGATCGATCTCCATGTTTCAAATGCAGGTAGCTCCAGCGCTGATGCATCGAACGTGTCTTCTTCTCAAGCAGGAGACGAGTCAGAGACAGAAAATGAGGATCGCAGTGCAACGAGAAAACGTGGTCGGCCGCGGATGACGAACGCGGAAAAGTATGAGGCAGCAGCCCGAAGGATTGTTCGACAGCTGATGATGCTCGGTACTGCTGGCATGCACTTGGGCATGAATTGGAATCAACCAGAAGACAATCAATCCCGTCCCTTTGACTCCTCTTCTGCGTCGACTGCGTCTTCTTCTTCTTCTTCTTCTTCTTCTTCTGCTGCTTCTTCTTCTTCTGCTGCTGCTGCTGCTGCTGCTGCTTCTACCTCGTCGGCACCATCATCGCTGTCAACAGCGATGACTGCAACAGCAACTTCGGCAAGCTTGCCAGTTTCTGGTTCGTCGACTGCGAGTTCCGGTTCCGCAACTTCTGCAGAGAGTGTAGGGCAAGCGACATCTTCCCCTACGCTACCTGGCCTCACTTGCAGGTTTGGAAGTGCTCCGGATCGCTTGTCTGCGGCATCAAGCGTCGCGGAAGTGTCAGCGCTACCTTCTGCAATCGGTAATACTTCGAGCGCAGGATCCGGGTGTGAGATGGTGCAATTGTCGAATTCGTCGCTTGCGGGTCTCCGAACCGATGAATACGTGACTCCGGTTGCTGGATCTTTGCGGAAGCGAGAGCTGGGACTGCGGAAAAGGCCAGGGCACCGCAGTGGGAAGCGGTCCCGCACCGTCCGTCTGAGTGGCGGGGACTCTGCAGATGCAGACGAGTTTGGGGACGATTTGCATGATGTAGATGCCGCGGATTCAAATGAAGATGGAGATGGCACCGACAACGAGGAAGATGCCGATCACGAGGAAGCCAGCGTTGCAGACCACCACATCGTTGCGTCCCTGTAGTGTGTGCGAAAAGAAAGGCTCCGACATTTGTAAAACGCAAATGCGGGAAGGGGAAAAGGAAATAGAAAGCGAGGTTGCGAGATTCAATGGCACAGGTTCTCTTTACACACAAAGTCATGCATGGCATGCTCCTATTCATGTAATATTTTCGCATATACTTCTTAGCTCTGCGGTACGTTCCGCGAATTTTTTTTCTTTTTTTCTTTTTTTCTTTTTTTTGGGTTGCAAGGGAAGAAAGAATTGGACACATAACAGCGGAAGCGCGAAGAAACATGAATGGGACGAACAATTACTGTTTCAATCGCTTGTTCTTCAGGACAATAAAGTTTGTATCCTCAAGTGCTTGTTGCAGAAAAGGATGCGCAAGAAGCTCGGTCATGTCTGCTCGGGCAGCGGGGTCCTTCACAAAGCAGCGCTTCAGAAAGTGGTGGAATTCTGGAGACCACTTTGCCTTGTCCTTGAGCTCTGGTGGTCCTTGGGTGGCGATCATGAACAGCGCACGCAGGGGCGGCAAGTCCAACAGAGGGGGCTCTCCTTCGGCCATCTCAAGCGCCATGATTCCCAAGCTCCATACATCGCACTTGAAATCATACGACTGGCCGCGGATCACCTCCGGGGCCATCCAGTACGGAGTTCCGACGACTGATTTTCTCTTTGCGGCCATGTCCGTCAGTTCTGCGCAGAACCCAAAGTCTGCGATCTTGATCTCTCCTTTTGGTCCAATCAGCAAGTTATCCGACTTGATATCGCGGTGGACAAACTTCTTATCGTGCATATACTTAAGGGCCAGGATGGATTCTCTGCAGACTGTGGCGACTTCAGGCTCGGTCAGCTGCACCTCATACAACAAGTCAGTCAATTTTCCGCCTGGCATGAGATCCATCACGATCCAAAGCTCATCCTCGACCTTGTACGCTCCGTAGTACCGCACAACATTTGGATGCTGGCATGCCTGCATGGTGGCCAGCTCATTCACCAGTGCCTCGACCTTGGTGTCCTTCTTCATGTTAATTACCTTGACGGCAACATCAATCTTCTTTTTCGCATACGACGCGCGATATACGCAGCCCGACGAGCCTTCGTCCAGCTTGACCATTTTCGAAAACAGCTGCCTCGGATCACCCTTTGCAATCAGGTCGTCAAGCGTCATCTGGTCCGGAGAAAAGACAGCCTTGCGTGTCTTTGGTCCGTCCATCGTATACTGCAGCACATCCACCACGGCATCTGTGTGATCCTTCATTTCCTTTGCCGAAAAATCCGACATCTCAAGCATGACTTGCAAGTCGGAGGGCAATCCCTGCAGCGTCCCGGAAGTCTCGTCGAAGTACACGTGGATTTTTCTCTGGAACCCAAACGGCCTCGATATGTTCATTGTTTCCGAGCCGCCCCCCATTGTGGCGGTTTTCTTGTGTTTTGAATCGCCATTCGACGACTGTGATTGTGATTGTGATTGCGCCGAAGACGACGAAGATGACGAAGACTGAGGAGGTGGTGAAGGTGACGTCACTGGCTTGAGCTCAGGAGGAAGCGTCTCGGAGCTCACAAAGTCTCGAGCAGGCCGACCAACATTGAACTTGGCCCATTCCTCAGGCAACCCTTTCAGCTCGCCCGTCTCAGGATCAACCTCGACATGAATTCCGCGCTGGAAAGCAGACGGCGCAGATATCGAAGCAGAATTGGGTGTTGATCCCGGCGGCGGACTCGAAGACATTTTTCTTTCTTTTCTTAAAAAGAAACCAAAGAAAATAAATAGATAAATAAATTAAAATAGTTCCATAAATTAAAAAAAGACTCTTCAATGCTGTGTGATTTGCTGGGTTTTGCAACAGATCAATACAGATGGTTGGTGAACGACTGCATAGCGATGATTCTCCGTTGCGTTTTGTTTTTTCTGTGAGGGTAAATTCAGGTGGAGTCCAAGTCGGAGGGATATGTCCCCGATTTTAAAAATTCGGGAACGGCAAAATATATCATAAAACAAAAATTAAAAGAAAACCGTTCTTTTGGGTTCCATTAGAATTCCGAATCCGGAACATGGTTTTGTGCTTTGTGCGCTGCTCACTTGCACTCTGAATGATTTCTTGTGTTGCCTTTTTCTTTTCCCTTTTGGATGGCTGATCTGTTCTTTTGGAGGGGGTTTGCGTTTTTTCCCCTTCTTTTTCGATTGGTTCCCAGAAGAATCAAAGAAAGAAGGAAAGAAAGAAAGAAAAAACAGAAGAGGGGAATGGAGACAGAGCATATGCACACGCATTCGACGCTTGTTTCGTATACTGGAAACGGCCAAGATGCATCCTTTTTGCAATCGGCTCGGCTCGACGACTCTCGAGATGTGGACGTGTCGCACATGAATGCATCGTTGACAGCGTCCGACTCCGAGGCAAATGAGGCAAATCGCGAGGTCCAAGCGCGAGTCTCGGATCGGCGGAATCTCATTCTTAAGAAACTGAACAGAACGCTGTCGCTGCAGTTCAATGTCGCTGCGTTTGTGCGAAAGGGTGGTCTGGAAGAGCTTGCAAAGGCTCTTGAAGACCGCAACAAGATTGTCCGGATGCGTGCATTGCAGCTCTTTGGAAAAGTTTGTCTGTGTTTTCCCCAGCATGTTGCGCAAGTGCTGCTTTCCGAGGCGCATATCCGGAGCTTTTTGGCGTGTGCAAACGATTCTTCACGGAATGTTTCCTATGAGTTCTCGCTGTTGTTGCATATTCTGAGCAGAAATATCGATGGACGAGGCCTTCTGCTCAAGAGAAAGCAACAGGTCATGGAGATTCTTGGAGGTGCCCATGGACTGAAGTCGCCTGATAAAGCCGTACGGTCTTCCATGCTTGCAGCCACGCAGGGCCTGATGCGCAGCGGTGACTGGAGAAATGTCATATCCGAGCAGAAGGGTCTCAAGGAGTCCATTGCGCTGATCCACGAAATGGAAATCCCGGAGCTCCACAGTGCATCTGGAGAGGTCGACGCAGTACGAGCAGAAATGGTTTTGGAGACTGTGTGCCACGGAGACGAATCTGTGATTCACAAGCATCTCAAAGAAGCGGACACCCTTCTTTTGAACTCGGCTTCCAAACTGAGAGACGTCACGTCACCCGACTCTGCTGCGCATCCTCTTGCGAAGGCCCGAGCAAGGTCTTCCTCCAACGCATCAGGGACAGGATACGATGGCGGGTCGCATTTCAAAAAATCGTCGAGGAATGTTGCTGTTCTGCGTGAAAAGGCATTGGCCCGAGAACGTTCTGAACAACAACAGCAGCAGCAACGAGTTGGTGCAAGCGACGATGAGGGCACGGAGGAAGAGATGATTGTGGACGACGACGAGGATCCTGCGTATGCCCCGTCTGATGTGGCGGATGATCCGCGAGGTGGTAAGAGCGAGGGGAAGGGCAGGGGAAGGGGCAGTGAAGCGATGTCGGCCGCTTCGAAGTCCAAAAAGAGAATGCTTCTGCCAGCTACATCTGCAAACCGCGCGAGAAAACAAGGGCGGTACGGGTATTCCCCTGTGTCATACCCCTCAGATGACCAAAGCGAGTAGGAGGAGGAGGAACGAATGTTTTATTTGTCTGTCCGTTTTGTTTCTGTTTTGCTTGTTTGCTTGCATTGTCTCAATCGATGTGGATGTCGGTCTGTATGATAAAGTGTCTACGCCTACTTTGTGTGCTTTAAGTACTTTGCGCACCAAACACACGCACACATGCCCAAAGCCGTCCGCGCTGCAGTTTCACGTGCCATTCCAAGACAGCTGTAGTGGGTAAATGAAAACCTTCCGCCATTTCTGACTGTCTCAGGGCAAAAATGCCCGCAGCCTTCTCCCCTCAAGCCCTGTTTGCGGTCATGCATGCCTTCTGACCAGATTTTTTGCGGTTTCAGCGCATTTTGGTCTCCTTCTTTGTTTCCAATGTTTCCGTTCGTTTTTCTTATTTTCCACCCTTTCCTTCTTCCCTGTTGTGCCAAACGAGAAAGAAAACAAACACACACACACATTCACAGAGAGAGAGAGAGAGAGAGAGAGAGAGAGAGAGAGAGAGAGAGAGAGAGAGAGAGAGAGAGAGAGAGAGAGAGAGAGAGAGAGAGAGAGAGAGAGAGGATGGTTTTCAAAAAGACAGTGTTGTGCAACCTTTTTGTTCTTGCGGCTGTTCTTCAGCTTGCAACGGCTACTCCTCTTGATGATTTCGTGAATGCTCCTGACCCATTGTTCTCTTATCATCTGCTGAACACGATTCGTGGTACTGATCTTGGAATCGGGTACACGACATACATGTACAACATGACCGCGACGGCGTGGTTGACTCCCCAGGACTCGTCGCGTCCGGTTTGGTCGAACTGGGTCCTCGTGACGGTTCCTGACAACCTTGACAAGTCGTTTGAAACTGCGATGGTTTTCATTACCGATGGTTCCGACACGTCTACTTACACTGCCCCGGATCCAATTTTGCTTGGAATTTCGCTTTCGACCGGTGCGGTTGGAGTGGAGGTTCACCAGATTCCGAACGAACCGATTTACTTTTATCCGGAGGGAAAGCGGCGCACGGAGGATGCCATCATTGCGTACACCTGGAAACACTTTTTGGACAATCCTGACCAGCCGTACTGGCTGCTGCGCATGCCAATGACAAAGTGCGTGGTCAAGGCGATGGATCTGACGCAGCAGGTGACCGCAAAGATGGGGCTTTCCATCAACAGCTTTGTAGTGGGAGGTGCTTCCAAGCGAGGTTGGACGACGTGGACCACTGCCGCAGTGGACAAGCGTGTTATTGCTGCGATTCCCATTGTGATGCCGTTGGTGAAGATGCAGGAGAATCTGAATCTGCACTACAGGACGTTCGGTGGTTGGTCGTTTGCCTTGGATGACTACACCGCAATGAATGTGACTCATTACCTGAACGATCCGGTTTTCGGACAGATGGCGGCCATCATCGATCCTTGGGCGTACAAGGATCGTTTTGCGGAGCGAAAGATGCCGATGTACGCCATTGCATCATCTGGAGACGAGTTCTTCATTCCCGATTCTCTCGGACTGTTCTTGGATCAGATGGGGAATCCGCTGCAGTTCGCCCGACTCTTGCCCAATGCGGAGCACTCCTGTGCCGGGCATGTTGGAGACCTCATCTTCTCCATTGCCACATGGTTCCACCATGGAATCCTCATGAAGAAGGCATACCCTGTGTGGACATACAATGTCGCAGAGGACAAGTCGCAGATCACGGTCATTTTCGACAAAGCGTCCATCAAGCCGACGTACGTCAAGATCTGGCGTGCCAACAATTTCTTGAAGCGTGATTTCCGCCTCATCACCTCCACCAACCCGCTTGTTGTCAACCCGATCTTCTGGCTTGAGGAAGAGCTTGCACCGCAAGCAGATGGACTCACGTACATTGCAACGACAACCAAGCCGTCGAATGGTTGGGAGGGATTCTTCATTGAGCTCATGTTCGACGTGGGTGGCCCGCAGGTTCTCGGAGAGCATTTCTTGCGCTTCACCACTCCTGCCGCCATCTGGCCGGACGTGTATCCTTTCCCGCCATGCACCACGGATTGCTCCATGCACCATTAAGATAATAAACTTGAGGGAGCAACGTGGTCGACATGCCCATATTATTTTCCCCAAACACCCCCTGGATCCAGCTGCCGTAACAGAAAAACACAAACCTCGGTCCGTTATCTGAAAAGTTTCCCGCAATTTTCTGTTGCATTTTGGTTTTTGTTTGCTGAAATTCAGCTTTCTTTCAATTCAGAGAAAACAGAATTCACAGTTTTTTGTTTCTGATATTACTATTACTATTACTATTACTATTACTATTACTATTATTATTATTATTATTATTATTACTGTTGTTGTTGTTGTTGTTGTTGTTGTTGTTGCTGCTGCTGGAGCGAGCGCGTGCGTGTGTGTGTGTGTGGGTTTTGAACGGAAAATGTCGCGAGTTGATGCAGTTATGGGATCTCTTGCTGAAGTGTTTAATCGAGTGCAAGAGTCGTCGGCGACCCACGGAAAATCCGTCAAGGACGTTCTGTCCGTGCGCGCATCCTTCAAAGACAATGGACAGTTTCGCAAAGTTCTTCTTGAGTTTTTCAATCGAATTCTTGCGACGGAGACGACTGGTGCGACGATGGATCGGCTGCAAAAGTTCTGTTTCATGCTGATTTCAAAGCTCGATTCGGAAGACTATGAAGAGTTCCTTGCGTATTTTATTCAGAAGAGCGGGTCCAAGGAAAAGGTGGTTCGGTTTCGCGCATGCCAGATGGTTGCGGGTGTTCTCGACAACTTGGGCCTCGAGGTTGAAATCGGAGAGGAACTTTGGGAAAAACTCCAGGACATGCTCAAGCTTCGGCTGTATGACAAGGTTCCGGGGGTCCGCGCAGCTGCAATCCATGCTGCGGCACGATTGCAGAATCCAGCCGATGATGGATGCCCGATTATGGCCATGCTGATTGACTTGATGCAGCGGGATAATGCCAAGGAAGTGCGAAAGGCAGCGTTGTATCGCGTTTGCATTTCGTCAAAATCACTTTCAGCAATACTAGAAAGAACTCGTGACAAGTCAGACGACGTGCGAAAGGCCGTTTACGCGGTTGTTCGAAGCAATATCCGGGTTCGGCAGCTTTCCATTTCGCAGCGCGTACAGGTGATCATGAATGGGCTTCGGGATCTGAACGATTCCGTCCGGAAAGCCGCCACAGACATGATTCACAGATCGTGGATCTGCGGAGGCGGCGGTGCAGACGAGCCGTCCGATGCATTGGAATCCATTGCAGAGGCTTCCGCCCATTCCATATTTCCGTTTCTCGGGCTGTTGAACGTCAAAGATAACGAAGCCGCTGCGGAAATGGTGCTGCACACAGAGTTGAAGACATATCATGCAAGCCATCACATGATGACCGTACCGGATCCCAGAAAGATGAGTGCAGAAGAGGCGATTGCACTGCGCTGCCGCGTGGAGTTCCTGGTCCGAACCGGCAACGAAGAAGGTTTGGACGCCCTCATTCAGGATGTGCCGACTGTGCTGGAGTGGCTTAATTCTGCAGCATCGACGCGGACATCATTTGTCATGCTGCAGATGATCAAAATTCTCAAAGTACTGGATCTTTCTGAGGCGTCCGCTCTTTCTCAGGTATTGCAGTTTTGCGAATCCCGAATCACGGACATGAGCACCGACAGCATGCTCATTCCGCCGATCATGGAGGTCTACCACAAGTCTCTCCACCAGCTGTCCTCCGACCTTTCCGATCAAGTGCGGCGGGTGGCTGAACATCTGTCCATTTTGTCGGATCCCATTTCCACCGAAGCATTGGAGGAAATGGCAATTTTGAAGCAGCAGCAAGACAAGAAATTGGACAAATTGAAGCAAAAGAAGGTGCTGTTGGAACGAGAACAAAGTCGCGCAGTGTCTCGACAGGATTTCCGCGATGCTGAAAAATACAAACTCGAAATATCGAGTCTTGTCGATGAGATGCGCAAGCTGAACGTCGAAGGATCCAGTATGTTGAATGAGACGGCGATCCGGCTGCGTTGCGTCACAATTGCCTGCTCGGTGATGGAGAACATTGACGATACAAGCCTGGGCTCCTTGGATGTTTTGCGCGGAATCGTCACGCACCATGTTTTGCCCGTGATTGACCACCAAGATGTGGAGATTCGCCAGTGTGCAGTCAAGGCGCTTGCATTGTTTTGCTTGTTCGACGGACAGGTGATGAAGGACCATCTCGAACTGTTTGCGCAAATCGCACGAGAAGAGGTCTTGCCGATCCGCCAGACTGCGGTTCAAGCGTTGTTTGACTTTCTGTTACGCCATGCATTCCTTTCCAATGACAACAGCAGTGTTCTATCGATTATTGAAACATTGTCACGATTTCTGCGCTTTGCAGACGATGGCGTCGACGAGTCTCTGTTCAGTGCGACCGTGGTGGGGTTCTGCAAGTTGTATCTATACAACAGACTCAATTCACGAGTGATTCTTCAGAAGCTTTTGATTTTGTTTTTCCATCCTGACACCCAGGAAATGGACACCGTCAACCGGTGTCTCGATTCGTTCTTCAGCGCATATTCATTCTCGCACCCCAAACGGCAGCTCGTCATTGCACAATGCGTGCAGCCTGTTTTGAAGGCGGTCGTGGATCTTCCTGAGCTGGATGCGACGAACATGATCAACCTCCTTGCAGCACTGACCGACGAAGCACAGCTCATGAACGGCCCCGATGCCACCGCATCGTCCTCGCCACATGACAACTTGGCGATTTCGCTGTTGAATGAAATCGTCATGGATACCGATTCGGATGCTCCCGAGGACGACCCTCAGCTCAAACGCAAAGTCACTCTGTATGTGCGCATGCTGAACCTGTTGGAGATTCGGAAGGAGAATCGCGGGTCCGTGCGTGTCATTCAGACCCTCTCCGACCAGTTTGAGCAACAGGATGGATCCCGCTTTATTGACAAGTTGCAGCGAAAGATTTGGACGACTGTTGCATCTCGGGTTTCTCGTATCAACACGGACAATGTTGATGTGGATTCCGATACATTCCGAGAAGTGCTTGACCAAGCTGCGCATGTGCTGACTCATGTCTCTCAAACCGCTGACCAGACTCTGACGTACTCTGCATTTCGTCCAAAGAAGGCAAAATCTCGGATTCCCGCTGCGGCAGAAGAACCAGTCAAGAAGTTGACGCGAGCTACTACTGCGAATTCCAAGGAAACAGCAAAGCCCAAGAGTTCCGCTGCAAAGGGTGCGAAAAAGACAGCCAGTGCGAAGCCTCCTGCGAGACGTCAGAACGCAGTCGACGAAGACGACGAAACAGAAGAGGACGATGAAGATGAAGACGGCGATGATGACAGAGGAGTGGAAGGCACTGAAAAGGATGCTGATGAATTCAAGAACCTGGAGGCCGAGATTCACGAGCAGCAGAATAAGGAGAGCCGAAGAGTTTCGGGACAGAAGGCCGGTTCCAGATCGTCGTTGCCGGTTCGTGTCCGCAAAGACGAAGATGAAACAGAGTCCGAAAATGACGAGGTTCGATCTGTTTCCTCTGTCTATTCAGACGAAGAAGGGAATCGGTCGCAAGTGTACACGAAGGCCATCAACATTGCGCACGTCGACGCGCTTTTGGAATCTTCAAGAGAAGAAGATTCGGACATGGATTTCGACTCGGACGAGTCAGACGATGTGCCCGCTCGTTTTGCTGCCCGTGACAACGCAGGAGCATCCAGTGTTTCCTCTTCGAAAGCAGCTGTACCTCCACCCAAGAAGACCTCCTCTGCTTCTGTGGCCGGGAACACCAAGAACGCCAAGCTCATGGAGTATGTCGATAACTTGCTTTCTGATGACGAAGAGGAGCAGGAGGAAGAAGAAGAAAAGCCGGAAGCGAAAGTTGCTATGAAATCAAAATCCAAAGCGCCCTCGAAAGTAGCTGCGACAAAGCCTTCTGCGAAGCCCGCCACTGCAAAGCAACCAGCAGAGGCATCAAAACGTGGCCAGGGATCGAGAAGCAAGGCCAGTCCTCCTCGTGCATCCGCGGCAGCAGCTTCTCGTGCACGAACATCTCTAGCGAAATCATCGTCCAATGCAGCGCGAAATGTCATCAACGCAATCGATCGGCTGCTGGAAGACTCGGATTCCGACTAGGACGCATCAAAGATTACCGCTTGTTTCGTTCATTTATTTAAAAAATAAAAGCGTGCGTGCCTTCATATTCACTTGCTTACTCAGATACACACACACACACAACTTACGCAATTGTCTGTGAAAAGTACTCCTCGGCTTCGACATAGTCGTCCAGACGGCCGACATCGATGCGCTCCTCAACGTGCAGTGCGGAGACTCGGTCGTTCTCCTGGAGCCATCCAATGAATCTACCGGGTGCATCTCGTTCCTCGCGCCTTGTAGTCTTTTGCAAGTACACGTCCACCAAGTCGAGAGCGTGCGGCCGAAGCAAATAGAAACACGGCGAGGCAAACCGGGAGGATGTTTCTCTTGGCGAAGGCTTTTCCAGGAAATTAGTTACCAGGTTTTCATTCGCCGCGTCCACCTCGATGATTCCCGTTTTTCGAACTTGCTCGTCGCTGTGAACCTCATAATATAAGATGACGGATCGTTCGTCGTGAAACGCGTCATAGAATCGCAGAACGCGGCCAAAATCAAACGACCTTCCAAACAGCGTATCGCCTCCAATGATGAGCAATGCATCGCCACCCAGCTTCATCGTACGGATCGCCAATTGCAGATCGGTCACTGCGCCCAATCGAGAATCATTGTCGACTGTCATGTCATTCACGACATTCGTCGTGCTTGGAATTCCATGGTCGTCCGCCCATTGAGAAATCATTGTGTGAAACTTTGCATTTGTCACGAGATAAATGTCAGTCGCAGAAAAGCCAAATCGAACGAGCGTGTCGAACCAATAGTCAATAAGCGGCTTTCCCGCTAATGGAAGCAGCGGCTTTGGAATCCCAATCAGATGCTTGTATGTCCCGCTCTCATCCGTCGCGATGTCCTTCTCTAAACGCGATCCATACCCAGCAGCAAGAATCAGCGCTTTCATCACTGCAATCCAATCTTGTCCAAAGATCCTAGATCCTCCACTCCCCGCCTTCACTCTTCACCAAAATACTTTTGCGTATCAAATATGTATGTGTATGTGTGTGTGTGTGTGTGTATGCATATATATGTAAACAGTTTAATTTAAACAAGAAAATACGAGACACTCTTTGTGTTCTTTTTATTCACCCTGTTGGACTACAGTAGATGAAGCCGGTGGGAACTGTTTCGCTTCCTTCACAATCCAAAACAATCCCACAACCGCCATCCGCAATCCATGCACGCTCCATCCACCCTGATTGATTTCTGCTCGCGTTTTTTTTCTCGTTTTCCCTTTTTCGTTTATGCTTCTCTTCTCTTTTGTTGTGTTGTGTTGTGTTGTGTTGTGTTGTGCTGTGCTGTGTTGTGTTTTTCGTCTTTTTTTAATTTTATTTATTTTAAATTTCAAAGTTGCTGTCAAAAGTTATTTGTAGTGTCTTTCTGTTGTTGGGTTTGAATCCATGGCGGAAGCAGTAGCTGCAACTTCGGTTGTTGTCGATGTTTCTGATGCAGGTGCAGGTAAGCCGGTTGTGACTGCAGAGACAGGTCGCGAGTTTCTTCAGCGAATGAAGTCGGAGCATCCTGACGGGCTCTCTACTGCCGAGGCACAGCAGCTTTTGGTTCAGTATGGACCAAATGCACTTCCCGAAAAGATCGTTCCTTTGTGGCGCCAGGTTATGAAGCATGCTTGGGGCCGTGAGGCGTGGCGTCCGGATCCGATTCCAGTGATGCTTTGGTTTGCCATGATCATTTCCCTTATTCTGGAGGACTGGCCCGACTTCGCAGTCATCTTTATCTTGTATTTTGTGAATGCGTCACTTGCGTTCCACGAGGAACGCAAGGCTGGAAATGCAGTGTCGGCTCTCAAGTCTGCTCTTGCTCCCACGGCGACTGTCAAGCGTGATGGGAGGTTCGATGGAATCCAAGCGCGTGATTTGGTTCCGGGAGATATCATCAAAATGAAGATTGGAGATGTCGCAACCGCAGACTGCGTGCTTTTAGAAGGCGGCGAGTGCGCAATGGATCAGTCATCGCTGACTGGCGAGTCCATTCCGTCCAGTAAGAAGCCTGGTGATACATTGTACTCCGGAACGACTCTGAAGCGTGGCGAGGTGTATGCGTACGTATGGAAGACTGGAGAAAATACAGAGTTTGGCAAGACGGCTTCGTTGATTGCGTCCGTCGAAAACCAGTCGCGATTCCTCAAGATCCTGAACGGAATTACAAACTTCATCTTGGCTGTTGCGCTGCTGGTCAACTTTGCATTGATTGCTGTGGATCTTGAGCGCTCTCAGAACATTTTGATTGTCATCCAGCGCGCGCTCGTGCTGTTGGTTGCTGCCGTGCCCATCGCCACTCCTCTCGTGTGCACTGCTACCATGGCAATCGGCGCAAGGAAGCTTGCTGAAGAAAACGCAGTTGTCACGCGACTTGCAGCCATCGAAGAATTGTCATCCATGACCATTTTGTGCTCGGACAAAACTGGTACGTTGACCCTCAACAAGCTCCAGCTCGACGAACCGTGGCTGCTTCCTTTGGATCTCTCTGCTCCTGCTGCACCCAAGGCAGACACGTCATCCCCAGAGGACAATGTCGCCGCTCCTGAGGAACTAGTCCGACCGGGACATGTCTTCAGCAACAACGAACTCATCTTTGTTTCAGCACTTCCCACTGTTAGCGTCGATGCGGATGCCATTGATACTGCTGTTCGAAACTGTGTAGTAAGCAACCCCAAGCTTGGACCGGAGTTTGCAAAATACGAGCAGACCGAATTCATTCCTTTTGATCCATCCAACAGACGGACTACTGCCACGATCCGGGCACCAAATGGAACTGTTTTCCGCGTGTGCAAAGGTGCACCAAAGATGGTTCTTGCAATTTCAAAGAATGCAAATGCGGATGCTGCGATTCCCATCTTGGTGAAGAACAAGGAGAATGAGTATGCCGCCCGTGGTCTTCGTTGCTTGGGCGTTGCAATCGAATACGATGTGGCAGAGAAGACTGAGGGAAGCGAGGATGCAAAGAACTGGGTTTTCCTGGGCCTTATTGCGATGTTTGATCCTCCTCGAGTGGACACTGCGTCAGTCGTTTCTCGTGCTCACGAACTGGGAGTGGCTGTGAAGATGATTACTGGAGATGCACGTCCGATTGCGATCGAAACTGCTCGCCGTCTTGGCATGGGTCTCAACATCTTGCCTGCTGAGCATCTCCACGTGCCAAACGACACCAAGGAGCATGTCTATGATTTGTGCTTTAATGCTGATGGTTTTGCCGAGGTTTTCCCGGAAGACAAGTTCAACATTGTCGCCATTCTCCAGAAGGACGGATTGAACACCGTTGCCATGACTGGAGATGGTGTGAATGATGCTCCCGCGTTGAAGAAGGCCAATGTCGGCTTTGCAGTCAAGGGCGCCACTGCTGCAGCGCAGGGTGCTGCCGATGTCGTTTTGTTGAATGACGGTCTTTCGGTTATCATTGCCGCGATCATCCGCTCCCGCAAGGTGTTTGAGCGCATGAAGAACTACGCATTGTATCGTATCAATGTCTCTTTCTCGCTGCTGTTCTTCTTTTTCATCACCATTGTTTTCATGAATTTGTCGCTTCCTGCAATTGTGGTTGTGCTGCTGGCACTGATGTTAGACGCGGTGGTGCTCGGAATTTCAAAGGACTTTGTTCGCCCCGATGACATTCGCAAGCCTTGCTTCTGGGATTTGCCAGTTGTTCTGTCGGTTTCCGTTGCCATGGGTCTTCTGTCCGCTGCGCTGTCTGTTCTGGTTTTGATCATTTTCCGCCAGAAATACATACTCCCGTACTCTTACACGGATCTTGAGGTCATGTCCATTGCGTTTTTGCAGATTGCACTGCTGAATGAGATGGATGTTTTCATTGCTCGTTGCAGATATGCCTTCTTCACCAAGCGCCCCGGCAAAGCACTGACTGCTGGTTCGTTCGTCGGAATGATTGTTGTTACCCTTCTCGGTGTGTACTGGCCGTTTGGCTCTGGTATGGAGCCGGCTGGTTGGGCTGCGGCCGGCCTTGTTTGGGCATTGTGCATCATCTGCTGCATCATTCTGGACCTTGGAAAGTTGCTTGCATATGAAATTGTGTTTGGAGCGAGACACTATCACGAGGAGTCTCTCGATGACACCAAGAGATCGGTCCGCATGCGCATGTCGAAGCTCTACACTCCCAGTCCCATGTCTGCAGATACTGTTACCAAGATCTAAAAGAAAAAGAAACGCGGGGGGAGAGAGGACAAATTCGGAAATACCCTTCACAAGAAAACAACACAATAATGATGAAAACGAGAATTTGCATTTCTGTTGATTTTGTTATTATTATTATTATTATTAATAATGATAAAATGGCTTTTTATATTTTACGGCGGACACGACATGCATCAACTTGAAATCGAAACAGAAAAGGGAAAAGGAAAAAGAGAGAGAGAAATAAAACAACACCTTTTCTTCTTATATAACACATATTTTAAAAAACAGCAAAAAAAGGTACGCAGAGAGAATAAGACGAGATATCTGAATCAAGAATGAAGGCAAATTCTGTTCCTGTAGCGTCCGTTGTGCGCCGATTCAACAACCTGTTGCTATCAGCCGATGGCCGTGACAAGTTCTATCGTATTCTGCAGTATGTGTCACGTTTTCTTGGGGCAGCGCTTCCCAAGACGTCTCAGTATGCAGCTGCATTTCAGAGTCTTTCTACTGCGATGGCTGAAACACGGCGTGTTCTTCGTCTATTCCGGTTCTTGTCGGACGGTCTGCGGATTGTCGATTCTGTGCCGAAGCTGTTCGTCCCGGCTGCATCGAGTGGCAGCGACGGTGGGAGTGGTGGTGGCGATGGGAAAGGAGGAAAGCGCCGCGTGAAGCTTGACATGCCACTGCTGATCTCGCTCATTGGTGCGTTCTGTAATGGAATGTACATGCTAATCGAGTCGATCATGATTCTTGAAAAGGCGCGGTTCATCAAACTTAATGCAGCCGCCTGGAACCGTCTGGGAAACTTCTGCTGGTTTGCATCCGTGATCTCGGGGCTTCTCGTCGAGGCCATCAAACCATTAAAGGCAAAGTCTGTCCGTCAGATTGTGAAACTCATCTTCGACGCTCCAATCGCTTACAACCTCTCGTTCCCAGCCGGATTCTCTCTCAAACTCACAGGCGCTCTCGGAACAGTCTCTTCATGGTGCATGTTCCTCGATGTATGGGACAAGGCATAGCATCCCATGCCTACTCCAACCATCATTGCCCCAACAAAAATAAAAATAAAACACACAAGCTCGCTCATACCCTATCCCATTCCAAAATCCCCAGGTAAGTCGCCACGTCGTGAATGCCGGCTTGCAGGCTTTCCCATGTGTGTATGTGTATTACTATTACTACTACTTATTGTTATTACTATTATGATTATGATTATAATTTTCTTTTCCATTTTTTTAAAATAAAATTTAAAAAAAAAAGGAAGAGAAACGAAGTAGGTGTGTGTTTTTGGTTTTCCTGATATAGATCCGCAAGACCCTTCCAATTCTCTGGAAATAATGCAAAAGCCATTAATGGAGAAAAAGAGGAAGCCTTTTCAAAAGAAGAAAAGAGCAGGTCTTGATGATCATCGTTGATCTAGGATGGTTATGACTCGAATACCTTCTCATTAGTAACCCAATCTCAGGTCATTACTGGCGTTTCTCTACGAGAAAGAAAACACCAGCGAGAGGCAGTCTTAAGGACCATCCCAAAGAAGGGAGAAAAAGAGAAAAGAGAAAAGAGAAACAGAGAAACAGAGAAACAGAGAGAAAAGAGAAACAGAGAGAAAAGAGAAAGCGAGAAGAGCGACAATGAAATGAGAAAATGAGCATCAAGTGATGCCTCCTGCTGTAGATGAAAGATGCAGACAGTAGCAATCCGATTTGAGATCGTTTTCATGACTTTCTTTCTTATGAAGATGATTCGAATGGTTTGTCAGCGACTTGGAAGACGTTTTAATTATATTTTCTAATTTTTTATGATTCAATTAACCAAGTTATTAACGAGGATAGTTTGAGGGGATGGCGACGAGGCTGACTCCGCGATCAAAGTCTCCTGCGGTCGCATCGTCTAAACCAAGTCCGAGCTCGTCAAAGCCAGTCCAATCTGCGCAGCCTGCTTCTTCAGTTTTGAAACAGTCTCCAAATTCGCACTCGGTAGCCTCGGCTGCTCCCGTAGCAACTCGCCCAAGGTCCAATTCTTCAGGAGGCCTTTCCACAAAGTCGACGGCCAAGCCAGCGACTCCAACGAAGGCTCCGTTCATTGCAACTTCGAAACCACTCCCGACACATTCCACCGCTACCACTGCTACTGCCTCTGCGACTGCGACTGCGACTGCGACTGCAAAGGCAAGTGGGGATGTGGATGCTTCGTGGATATTCGTAATATCATCTTCGCGATACGAAGCATTTTCATCGCAATTGATGGGTCTTGTAACGAGAACTGGGTGCAGAGATGTCGAACTTGTGGATGTCGACCAGATGGTTTTCAACAAGTCGGGGCGGATTGTTCTGGAGAATGTGCCGATATGGAGCCATGTTCTGACAGACTCGTTTACGTTTGCAAGTGTGTTTATGAAGTCCCGACCGCTGATTCAAAACGTACGACGTGTTCATTTGATTGACGCGCAGTTTGGACCGATTGTGGACGCATATCACTTGATTTGCGAAAACGACACGCGGTTGCGAAAAGTCAGGGGACAGCTGATGGAGAAACAGGCCAAGGTCGAGACAGAAACCAGGAAGCGAATTTCCAAAGTCGTGGTTGAGAAGGTTGTCCAGGCGAAGAGAGCTGTGAGCAAAGAGATTTCGCGAGTCGTTTGCAATGAGCTGAAAGCGCTCAGCCTCAACAATCCCGTTCCGACGATACGAAGCTTGTTTGTCGCAATCATGACTGTTCTGACTGGAAAACGTGGGCTCTCAAGTCTTGATCACCGATTTTCTCGGGCTTCTTTGGTTTCGATTGACGAATCCGCACTGCTGTCCAACTTGCGCCGAGCATTTCCGGATTTGTTCAAACCAACAGCCGCGGCAGAGTCGCTGTACATCCGGCTGCTGGGGTCCATGGAGCTTACTGGAGATCGAGTACTGCATGCAAATTATGCATGCGCTGTTCTCTATGACTGGGTTACCGCACTGATTGGATATGCGGAAGAAATCATACGAGACGATGGTTTGCGAGCCACCGTCGAAGAATTCGAGCATGAAGCCGAAGTACTCGAGGAAGCCATGCCCGAGCAGGAGCGAATGGCCCTCATGATCGAAGACGTTAAAAGGCTGTCCATTTCAAGGACGTTCCACGAAGAAGCGCACGGAAAAGCTGTTTCCGAGTATGTGCTTGCACACGTGCTTTCTTGCGATCGGAAGCTAGATGCGATGCGAAAAAATCAAATCGGGAGGCAGTGGCAGCACAAAGTCTTCTCCAGCTTCAAGACGCTATCACAGCTGCGCATCGTTGTTCTTGGGGCACAGGGTCATTTGGGAAAACATGTGTGCAACGCACTCTCTGCTCTGGGAGTCGGTTGTGGATCCGCAGGCGCCATGAAAACGTTTGGTGCAATATCGAAGGACACCGATTTTGTGGTCAACTTGCTTCCGTGCACTCGTAGCTCTGTCGCGGATGCGAATGGGTCACTGGATTGTATCAAGGAGATGTTCCCGGAAAATGCAGCCTCGGACAGCCACAGACCCGTACTGATCAATGTTGGAGAGCTTCCGCTGTTCTCGCTGTGGCCAGACTATGTGTTTTCAAGCCGAGTCATTGACTGGTGCGATGTTCGGTCATTCGAGCTGGATTCGTCCGCAAAGTGGTGGAACGCTGCGGCGACAACGATTACCCCTCATTGTGCCTCTGCGGAGCCTACTGTTGAGCAGTTCATGGAGGTGTGGAATGGATTGGAGCACAATGATTCGCTCTTTCTTCAGTGGGACCGTGAATATTGAAAAGGCAGCACATCTTGCTCCTGGGCGCACGTTGTATTTTCAAAAATAAATGTAAATAATAATAATAATAATAATAATGGTATTCATATAGTACACAGTCAATCTTCACTGCCCAAGTTCAAATAAATTTCATTCCGACGGCGCACTCTCTGAAACGTCCGAGTCCGAGAAAGCAGGACTCTGCAGCAGTTCAGCCGGAACCGGAAGCGCGAAAGACTTGGTTGGCGAAACGAAATGGCCTGGAGAATGGGGCCCCTGAAGGCGACAAATGTATTCGACAGCAAACTCACATGACGCAAAGAAATACTCCTGCTCGCCGTTAAAGTGAAACTGTCTACTTGAAAAGCGGCGAATGAACTCCACTTGTGAAACCATGTTTGCAACATCGCAGCCGGCGACAACTCGAATAAATATGGGCAAAAAGTCGTCAGAGGCCGCAATATGACCCGGAAGGGCCACATCCATGGAGGTGAATGCTTCCCGAGCAGCTTCCACGATACACGCCAGCTTTCCGGAAGGAGTAGCAAGAACATTGCCCGTTGACTGATCAGCAGATCCTTCATACAAAGAAAGCGACAGTTGATTGAGCTTTTCGATGGACTTGCTCAAATCCAAGTCGCATTCGTCGTAGAGGCCCAGTGGCTCTTCTTTCGCCCACTGTTGATGCAGCCGGAATTTTTCATCGTCCACACTGCGATCCGCGAGGAACCACAAGGAGTCAATCACCTTTGAAGTAATAAGCCACTCAACAAGAGAGTAAACTTCTGCCTTTGAAAGCCCTGAGAGTGCCTTTTCATGTTGCTGCAAGGCCCAGTCGGAAAACTCTTCAATGAAATCAGGAACCATGATGGACGGGTCCTCGACAGCAACAGCAGGCGCATCCGCGGTGGAGCTGCGCCATTCTGAATTTCGATCAAACGCTGCTCCACGAAACGGGCTAACAAGGCCCATTTCAACAATCTCTGGCGCACCGTTTCCGGCTTCGGAGTCGAGAATTTCTACCACAGAGGCATCCAAACTCATTTCATCCGATTTCGTCGCCGAAACGGTGCCATAATGAGGAATTACCTCTTCGGCGACATCCGACGGGCTCAGGAAGCCGTGCAGAGAATCAAACGACGATTCCAATATATACTCGGGCAACATTTCGACTACAATCTCTCCGCACAGTGCGGGCTTCGACAATCCAAACGCAGTCTGAATAGATTTGCGATACTTGCGAATGGGTTCGACGTCCCGAGAAAATTTGACAACAAAACTGGAAATGTGTCGGTGTTCTTGCGAAGCAGGATCCAAACATCGCTTCTCCAGCCAGAGCTTGACAAATTGCAACCGCTCCTTCTCGAGCGCAAAGACAAACGACCCGTCATCCGTAGTCACGGTCTCGCCGTTGACCATCATCAACTGTCCCGATTTGATTGTCGTCGATCGATTTCGCAACTTGTGGAAGTCTTCCTTGGAGCAGCTACGTTGGTCTGCACGCATAGCCGGAGAGGCTCCTTGAATCGAGCTTCCACTGGACCCAAACGAAGAGCTGGTCGCGGTAGAGGCCCTCCCCATCAGCTGCGCCGACATCTTGGCATAGTAGAGAGAAAATCGGTCCAATCGGCCAACTTGTTCGTGGATGGAATGCGACAGCGATGCCAATGACAAGACCATCGTGTCCTTTGAAAATGACTCGATGAAATGAAGCCCCCAAGAGACAGCGGACAGCACTCGCGGATTTGCCGCGCTCTCATCGTTCTCTCGCAGAATCGAACACGGATCCTTGGAATCCAGAAAGTACAAATCAGCATCCACGGACAACTCCACGGAGCTGACGAGCTCGATTGCCAGCTCAAGCAATGAAGCATACTTCTTGTCGTATTGAAGTTCCAGATCTGCGCGAAGCCCACGTCGAACTTCAGAAAACGTCACCGCCTTCCCTCCAGAGTCCCTAAACGCCTCTGATTCCTGATCTTCCAGCAGCGCCTCTACGAAATGCGTGTTGGCGCAATTGCCTGCAGCCACAGACGCAGAAGACGCAACACTCGGTGGCCGATCGAGATCCGACACCTTTTTTGACGATGATCGTTTACGCGGCAGCTGTGATTCTCTTTTGATGCCGCGATCATCAATAGACAGCTTGGCAGAAATCCGTTCCCACACAGCCCGTCTCAACTCGCCCAATTTTTCTTTCAAAGCCGTGTAGAAGGATTGAATTGTGTTGACGTGGTTCTGGACATGAATTTTCTTTTGCACCTGCAGCTGTCCCAGCATCAGCTGCATCGGAGCCAACCGGGGGTCTTTCAAGAGCACTCTACTTACAAAAGACTTTCGAAGCAGCTTTCTTGTAATACCGCGCAGGGGCGGTCCTGCAAAACATTGCAGCAGCTCATCCATAATCTCGGATTCCTGGATGAAACGGTCCCGCGTATGCTCCAATGTCCGGACATTGCTGCAGATCTGTGTTTCGAGTTGGATGTATTCATCATCGACTGCTTTTAGCTTGCCATACCACTCGTCCAGGAACATGAAAATGTCAGAAGAAAACGACGTGTAGTGTGGCATGGGCTGCGAAAAGGACTCCCGGGAGACGGAGGGCTTCATCAGCTTCGAAGCGACGGGAAGTCGCTCGACAGATACTAATCCACCCTGGTTCAATACATACTCCCTCATTATGGCTGTTTGGAGTGTAACAATCTGCGATTCGAGCATGTGGGATGCGTGCGCCGCAAACGACGGATCCTTCTCTTCCGCCTGGATTTGGCTCAGTCGCAGCTTTGCCTGCAGCATATCTTTCAAAACTCCATCTTCTGCCGGTACTCGTGACAATGCATGTAGCAATACGAACCGCGACTCTTGTGAATCTGCCTGCAGTGACAAGAAATGGTCCATTTCAAACTCGAACTGCGCGTAGCCACCGGCACCATTGCACAACGTTCGAAATGGAGGCGATGAAGCCGATGTAGAGGCCGTGGACGAAGAATTCAGATGGTCGTCCAGGTCAAGACACGATGCTGACAGTAATCCCAGCGACGGGAGCTGCTGGACGCCAGCCGATGGCGAAGGTGAGCACAGATCCAGCGCAAAGAGCCCCGATGACAGAGCATATCCCTCTCGGTCAAACACGAGCGACTGCCGTCGCATTGCATCCGATGCATGCTTCACAGCAGAGTACCATTCCTGTGCAGACTGCGAATCCAGTGCTTTGAAATCGAAATTGCGGCTCGGAGTCTCGATTCGCAGCGTTTGTTTTTCGGAAATGTACACAATTTTGCAATCGGTAGTGTTGAGATAGAACACTCGTGTAGGCTTCGATGCTGTCTTGGAATGATACTTTTCAAGCCGCGAAGGGTACAAGCGGAACCATCGTGGAGAAGGCTTTGATGCGTAAGCCTTTATCAATGTTCCTTCTTTTATAAGAAACTCTTGGTCCACGGACCATGATCGCTTCCGTCCCATTCCAATATGAAGAAATCCTATCCTCTTTTTATTCCCTCTTCTCTTCTCTTCTCTTCTCTTTTCTTCTCTTCTCTTTTCTTTTCTTCTTCCTCCTTCTTTTCTTTCCCTAAGCCGCACCTGCTCCTTCTGGTCACCAATATAGTATTGCTATTACTGAAGTAGGAAAAGAGAAAAGGAAAAAGAGAAACAGAAAAATACTGATTTCCCTGCAAATCAAAAACTGAAATCACCGTAAAATAACAATAATTATAATAAAGCAACCATGATTTGATGCACAGAAACTTGAGGTCCATTGGAAGTGGACGTGAGGCTGCATTTGTGTTTTCAGCATTATTTTTTTTTGGTATATTTTTCTACAGTAGTCAGACGGCGGTTGTCGGGCATTTTCTGTTTCTCTCCGCAACTGTACAGCTAGCCAAGTCGTTGCGACCTTCTTCTCCTTTTGTATTAATATCTCGGATTTATTATTATTATTATTGTTATTATTTCATTTTATGGTTGTCTTTTTATTACTCTCAATCTACGAAAAGGAGGAGACGGGTTCGTTCGAGGTGGAGGGGAGGAAAGAAAAAGAATGAGCATCCGGGCATTTGTTGCTGTTGCTGTTGTGATGGCGAGCATATCGGCCGTTATGGCGGTGACTCCTGCGTCGATTGTTTGTACACGAAATGCATTAGGCCAGTGCGCGCGCGGCTCGGTGCAAATTCCGGCATGGCTCGAGTCCACAATGAGGTTCCAGCGTGGGCTGACCCGCGAGATTCCGCTCAACGAGCTTGTTCTCCCGTCGACTCACAACAGCGCAATTACGTTTGCCGATGGTTACGGACTCTACCAAAGCGAGCTGAGCGACCTCACGCAGATTGCTTTTGGTCGCCAATACAAGGTCCAGATATCGAATCAGTGGGTTTCTCTGACGGACCAGCTTCGGATGGGAGTTCGGCATATTGAGCTGGATTCGCACTTTTACGACCATGCGCTGCGAATCTGCCATGCGGGCGGAGTTCATCTGGAGAAGCTGGACGAGCTCATCGAGGAACTCAGCAAACTCTTCAAGATTCCGATTGACTGGGACTCCGAAACACTCGGATGCTTCTCACAGCACTACAGAACGGTCCAGGATGCGATCCAGGAAGTTCGCGATTGGCAGCTTGAGAATCCAGGAGAGTTCGTCAGCTTGTACTTTGACGATCAGCAGGATCTCATTGAATGGGACAAGGTTCCGTTGGTCGTCGAGGCCATTCTTGGCGTGTTCAATCGATCCGAGTTGTTTACCCCAGATGACAAGAGGGCGTTGTTTCCGACCCGCTGGCCCTCGATTGCAGAGCTGGAAGCTGCTGGAAAGACAGTTGTGTTTTCGTCCGGAAAGACTCTGGGCAACAGCACGCAGAATCTGTGGTTCCAGCCGCCATGGTGGGTTGAGTTTGGTGATCAAACCGTGCAGCTTCCAAACGACTGCGGACCCGCTGGATTCACAGACAAGGCTGCGATCCCCCGGCGTCTCGTTACCGATGGCTTGGAATATGGACCGTTCTACAACGGCAGCGATGTCATCTCTCTGCCCAAGTATCAGTTGATTACGCGATGCGGAATCAACTTCCCGAGTCTGGAGTTTGCAGAACCAGATCTCATGTACGGAAGTGTGTTTACGTGGGAAGAGGGTTTTGCACCCGTTCAAGGAGAATGTGTGTTTCTGAATTCACAAACGGGCCGGTGGAGAACCCAGGCATGCACCGCTTCGGGACTGGTGTATGCATGTGAGGATGTGAATGACCGAATGAAGTGGACCACTGCATCGGCACCGAACGGCTGCCCCTCTGGATACCAGTTCTCCGTTCCGCGCGACGGTTTGCAGAATTTCGTCTTGTCACAAGCCGCTAAGAATACGTGGTTGAACTTGCAATTGTAAATAGAAGCATTTTATTTTATTTCTGTGGTTGTACCGGTAAAATGAATTCGCTGTTGGTTACTGCCAACGTGTCAGCAATCCCCACCCCCTTCGCAACCCATTTGAACCGCGGGTGGTCCGACGCTATGGGCGAAAGCAACGCTGCAAGAAAACTGGCGTGAGAAGAGTCCTATAACCCTCCAACCCAAACGTCCTGCTGGAGAGCTGTGGATATCATCGGATAGTATGGCTGAAGGTGTGCAGGCCGAGGCCCCATGAGAGACACTGTCGAATACTGACAACCGATTCCTTGTAATCGAAGATTCCTCCGCCGCGGCCTCTCCGTCGCAGCCTCTCTCTCTGTGGCGCACTCCATTGCCAATCAACAGAATCAATACAATACCCGCTCGATTGAAAACAGGGAATGGACAAGTGGATAAAAATGTGAAATGAGAAGCTCGTTGAAATCCCCAATTTTTTTTTTCTTGGCTCCCAGAGTCCAGATGGTTCTAACGAATGCACTAGTTGATCAAGTAGAGAGCTCTGACGAAACACAGGTTGTTTCTGTTTGGGGTGCGCAGACCGACGGATGTCCCACCCAAAAGAGGAACTTCATGTTGATTGTAAAAGTCACTTTTGATACGCCAAAACAAAATCTGTCTGAGGCACAGCATGCGAGCCAAATGTTTGAAGAGGTTTTTTGGGTTGGAGGGTAAATGCTCGCCCACATTGTACACTAACCACGGATAATCATCGTTGATCACCCATAATCAATGTTGCAACCCAACAACATGCGTAATGCAACGCGGCGGCGTGTTTATGGGGATTTCATGATCAAAATGGGGCGAAACGAATCGGGCATCGTGTGACGGAGTTGCTAAGATAACAGACCCATGCGCACGGCGCGCTGGCAGTGTTATTGTTTGCATGCACTTTAGATTGCTGCATCATACAGTATCGCAATAAGTGGCAGCGGTACCACCGTGTGACTTCAAGTAACGGTGTGGCTTTCGCGGTTTTTGCTCATACCGCTGATTTATGTGGAACTTCTACCACGGGCGCTGTCTGTTCAATGTTATAGAACCGTATAGTACTCCGAGCCCGGCGGGATTGCGAACGAATCCCAGCGATGAGCTCACGACGAACGGCATCCTTTTTCGTGTTTTTTTTTTGTATTCTTGTCCTTCGTCTCCGTTAAGAAACCTGAAATCTGTTCTTATTTCGTTTTTTCCCTCCTTAATTACATTTTTGTTGTGGATCGGAGGAGAAGTAACCCGTCTTGATTGCTGTACTGACCATGATACACCGCATGAGAGCTTCATTGTTCACGAACAACCTTCGTTCGGCCTCACGGATTCCGCCCTGCGGAACATTCGTCCGACAATTTCAATCCAGTCCGTCAGCTGCGGGCGTGGCTGCAGACAGGACAGAGCAGTTGGACAAACTCCAGAAGCCAGCACAAACAAGACCGAGTCCTTCTGAGGAGATTGTTCACGCTGAAATGAACCACGGCGGAAAAGACCCACAAGAAATGGTCGAATTCACCGTGAACCTGATCAAGAATGACCCAAGCTTTGGATCAGACGGGACTAATTACGAAGACTTTATTCGCTACATTAACACGCCGGAACAACCGGAGATACAGAATGCGGATAATTCGCAGGACTGGTTGGAGGCGTTCAAAACAAGATTGCAAAGCGCCGTTGGCGCCTTTTCAAAGGGTTCACAGACATGATACAGTCCCGCCGCCACCAAAGCAAAAAGCAAATAAATAAGTAAATCAAAGGAAGTGCTGGTACGCAAGCCACATTTCGTTTTTTTTCTGCATTTGTTCCAGCTTGTTATCCCGATCACCGGAAATTTCAGACAATGCTGTTCCACTGGCCGTCATTCATTCATGCCAGTCCATCGTGATTGCAGTATCCTCGTCCTGTCCGGCACATGTCTGGATCGAGATTGTAAAATGATGCGCGCCATATCTGTTGGAAGCAGAACGCTTCGGAGTACTGCGGCCCAGTCGCCATCTGAATGAAATTGAATTGACATTCGGTTCCGATGCAAGACTGGATATGGATGGATCAGCAACGATTCGCCCATGCTGCGCGTGCAATGTAGATGAAATAACGCACAGACAAAAAAATAAATAAATAAAATAATAATAATGATAAAAATAAAAAATGAAGAACTGTACAAAATAATAATAATACAAAAAAAAAAAAAAGATTCGTTAAACATGACCACGGACAGTGATGAATCTATGCCCTATTTCCTGCGTTGTGCAAGAGACGCTCGCATCGCCAGAACTTGGGACCGAAGAGCCTCCCGCTTGCGCCGGCGGATTTCAGCGTCCTCCAAAACAGATGCCGGCGATGTTGAACGTGGCGGTGACGCACTCGCACCTCTATCCTGAATACTCGCGGGTTGTTCTCGAGGAGGAGAAACAGCGGTTCGGGGTATCTGTCGATTGTGTGGCTCTGCGGTCGTGGGCGTCTTCGAAGACGATGCAACAGAAGACTGTCTCGTGGTACTCGTAGCCATTGCTGTCGACGACGATTTTCCCGGCGCTGGTACCGAGGTCGCAAGCGCACTGGTGACAGCTTGAGATGGGCTCGAGGTCATGGGAGATGCACGGGATGCTGGAGGCTGCATCACAGATCGCGAAGTTGGAGGCTGCACTGTCGACTTCGGCAGATCCCGAAAAGGAGATGTGCTGCGATTTCGTGCCGCTGACTGTGCGCGACTGGTGGCTTCCGCGCCCCTCGATGGCTTACTAGACTTTTGTCCGTGCTTCGGCGGAGAAGCATTGGCAACACCATTGCTGTTGACCGTCGTCGATATCGCTGTTGTGGTGGACATAGACGTGGCCGCCGCCTCGGCAGCACTGCGCAACGCTCGGAGATACGGTCCGTAAAGTGCTTCCAGATATGCTTTGAGCATAACCGACCTCTTCTTTTCGCCTGTTTTCTCATTGGATGGAATGTCCACGACCAACGCACCGTTATTGGAGAGCCGAATAGACACGACTTGATCCAACTGGTACACTCCCGATTCGAGGCGGCGAACATCAACTTTGAATGGCCATTTCAGTTCACGCAAGAATGCACACACAGAGACATCCACGGGATCTCGTGGATCATCTGTCACATACTCCAACGCACCTGCATGAGAAGACTTGATCTGGTCAAGAATTCCAAGTACTTGTCGCCGGGTCTGCTTCAGAGACTGGTCATCCAATAAGTCATTCGAGCGCTCAATGCGAGATCGGAGAGACTGGACAAGGTTTTGATACGCCACAAGATCCTCTTCAAAAATACGCCGTCGTTTTTCCATTTCCTCATCTTTCTTCCGCAGGAGTGCTCGAAGAAGCCCGTTTTCCTCTTCTAGGATGTGCTCAACTGTCATCCACAGCCCATGCGAGACGGGACTGGATGTCGCACCGGATGATTGCTTGGGCATCGTGCGTGCATGGTCATCTGTCGAAGCTCGATCAGGATGCTCGTTCGACGGCTGGCCGCCTCCGACAACCGTAGAATTCACAGACAGCTTCATGTCTTCCAATGCTTGTTGCGTGTGCAGGAGCTGCATGGACAGAGCCTGCACAAGCTGTTGCGCTCGGCTGTTTTTGATGTTCCACGACTGCAAGGCATTCCCAAATGCAGAGTGAAGTTTCTGGAAGATGTCAATGTTCAAACAGCCCATGAGCATTTGAACGTCTTGCTGCAGCGCCTGAATGGCCTTCTTCATTGGAACGATACGGTTCACGTACTCGTTCGAGAGAAAAGACCGCAATAACATAAAGTCGTTCTTTTGCTTTGCATGCTCCTGCGCGATCTTGGCCAAATCCGACTGGTACTGCATAACTTCTTCATGGAACTTTTCCATCATATCCAAATACTCGTCACGCTCCGACATCAGAGCTGCATTCGTCAACTCCAATTCAGCAATTCGAGACAAGTTCCCGTCATTCTCGCGCCGGAGTCCGGAATAGCGGTCCTCATGCTCCCCCAGTCTTCGAGAAATCTCGGAGAATTTGGACTGCTGCGAAGACAGATCGAACTGCAGTTTTCGATTTTCGATCTCCAGGGTTCGTACCTTGGATTCCAGTTGAACAACTTTCTGGGGCGTACTGATTCCAACGCTGGGTGACGATGGCCGTGCACTCCCGGATGTTGCGGAATCCAGGTTCGAGACATACGAATCTCCTTCCACAAAGGCCGAAGCACTTCGCGCGCGCGTAGGACCTTGTGAAGATGGCGTTTCCCTATTCCTGGCGTCTTCCGCTGAAGAGTGAGAGCTTTGAGAGACGGTAGCCGAAGAGGCGCTTGAAGAGGTACCATTGGAGTATGCCAAAGATGGTTCTGTATGAGTTGATTTGAATGGGGCCAGCGGAGTCGCTGTTGCATTTGGTCGTGGAGCTGCGCTTTCGGATCGATTTTCTACCGGGAAAGATTTGAAAGTCGCTTGGGATCCGGTGGATGCCGCAGGAACCGCCGTGGAAGAATACGTAGAAGAAGTCGAGGGCTTGTTAAAATTGGAAGCTGCGGCAATGGATGCGGGCTCAGACAATTTTGGTGGTGACCGTGCTCCCACTAGAGATGCATGCGTTGATGACCGTTCCAGCACGCTAGGAGAAGTGGATTCGACTTTGGATCGATTCAGAGAGGCTGAACTGGCGGATCGATCGATTGGTCTGCGTTCTCTCGCCGGCGACTCCTCGATTGATACATTCGAGGAATTGCTGGAATTTGTCGGCAATGACTTCTGGTACTGGGATGTATACTTTGCAATAATCGCTTCGTAATCGACGTTGTCGCTTGATACGGAGGAAGTGCTTCGATTGACAGATGCATCCTCGGGGGCGGGTCCGGCATTGTGAGTGGCCGCAGCAGAAGCAGCAGGAGCAGCAGATGCAGCAGGAACAACTGCTGTTGACGACGAGGAGGTGCTTGCGGTTGTGGTAGAATTGGAAGACGAGGAAGCAGAAATACTTGCCGAGCTTGCCGGTTTCGGAGCTTCATTCGGGGGTCTGTTTGACGGAAGGGGGGCAGCAGAAGATGGTTGATAGGACGTTGAAGGAGGCGGTTGTGGCTTTTCCTTGACTGCTTCTCTTTCTGAGCCTCCAGGAACTTCGATCGGCTCAAGTATCCTAAATCCGAACTGAATGAGTATTTCGCGGTCAACATCGGACAGCGACCGGACAAAATCTCTCCAGCTTTTGCATTGATCTGCCCGTCTGAGAAATTCATCGAAGTCTGCAACAATTTCCAGCGTTTGCACATGCGCCAGGACCAATTCTTCATCAACGGCACTTTCGGCTTCCGTCTTGGGTTTGTCCGAAGTCCGGTTCGGCGACAGCAAATCCTCCAAGCTCTTGGCTTCGTCTCGCAACGTGTCGCGCAATTGAAGCAAAGACTCTCTGGTAAAGGACTTTTTGTCGTTCATTCCAACACGCACACGGCCCACTCAGGCACTCTAAATTCAGAGCAACCCCTCAGAATGCACAAAGAAAACAACAACAACAGCAAATTAAAAAAATTAAAAAAAATTAAAAAACCGCGAGAAAATGGAAACAAAACCAAACGCACAAAAAAGCCTCCTTTTCAGATTGCTGCAGCCTCGGAATCACCGAATGTTCAGCCCCTTGATAATGTCTGACGCACCAAAATGAATGAAAACAAACCAGCAATGAAACAAGAAGCAGTAACAGAGTGAGTGTCGTTCAGTGCAGCGCACTCGGGAAATCGGAACGTTGGCTTCTTTGGCACTTCGATTTGCCCTAATGCAAAAACAAAAGGGGGAAAAAAAATAAGGGAATGGATGCCCGCAAAGGATCGACATCCCATTCGACTACAGTCAGCAGTCGAGATGCGTCTCTGGGGGGTTGCGAGCCTTGTCCCGAATCCCCGCAAGGCTGCCGCAACTTGCGGGTTGCTCTGGGTATTTCGGAATCGTCGCGAAGCATCTGGCTCTCTGCAAGGTTTGTATGCAGTTCTATCAGCACACTGTTACAGTTCAAGAGCATCCGCGAGGATGCCATTTAGTCACCGATCGCGTGATTGACAAGGATGTGCTGCGCAGCGTGTCCAAGTTGCAAGTTGGACTGATCCATGTTTTCCTGCAGCACACATCGGCCTCGCTGTTCATAGGCGAGAACGCAGACCGAAGTGTCCGAACGGACATGGATCGCGCAATCGAGAAGATGGTTCCGGAGACCATGGTAGAGTGGCGCCACGGCAGCGAGGAAGGCCCCGATGACATGCCCGCCCATGTCAAGAATGCTCTCTTTGGATGCTCGGTCACCATACCTGTTACGAAGGGTAGGCCCAGTCTGGGAACTTGGCAGGGTCTCTGGCTCGCCGAGCACCGAAATCATGGTGGACCACGAACCGTCATCGTCACAGTTCAGGGCTCGTCGGAATAGCCCCTCTTTCCCAACTCCCTCCCCTTGTCATTGTCATCATCATCGTTGCGTGTACACTCATATATAAAACATCTTCAAATGCGTACATGTTTTTCACTTCTACCATGCGCTCCTTTCCTACAAACGCCGCTGGCGATGAACCACGCTTCCTGCTTCCAGCACAGCGCAGGGCCCACCCCTGGCTGCAGCCGGGGCTCGTTTCCCGTGTTTTTTTTCTTCTCTCAGCTGCTGTAAGAGACTTCCAGTGAACCCATCTGGAGGGGACCGTTCGGCCTGTTCCAGTTTTGGTGTCTTTTTCCCACAAAAGGACTGTTTCTACGTTTAACTGAGCGTCTGTTGGCTGGAAAAGGCACACGGAAAGAAGGACACAATACAGCATAGCATGTTGCAGGGACCCTTTATCCGGCTTCGGCGCGTACTTCGCAGACACAAAAAGTCCATTACGGCCGCCGTGATCATTTCGGCTGCGCTGTACTGTGTCCATCGCTCGAACCCTGCGCTGCTGTCACGGTTCCGCTCGTGGCTTGTGTCGAATGTTCCTTTTCTTCGTATATTTGGATCGCAGTCTTCAGCGTCCAATACGCTTCTCTCCCTTCGTGCGCAGCGAAACCAGCACTTTTCGTCAACGCAGGAACAGACCAAACGCGTTACTTCGTCGCTTCTCTCGCATTGGTGGTCGTCGATTCTCCAACCTAGATTCTCAACAGTAGAAATTAGAAGGCATTTGCAGCAACAGACGGCCGCGAAATACAGCTCGGAGCAAGAGGAAAAGGCTGCGAATGCGGAAAAGGCCAGGGTTTTTGGACTCGTTGCTCGTCGACATGCTACACAGTTGGTCGTTGGGATGTATGCTGCAGTGTATGCATACGTCTGGAGCGCTGTTCAAATGTCGGTTGTCGGAAGGGAGGTGTTTTATAAGTCGTTTGCAGCACAACGGAACTCCACAACTTTGCGCACTCCGTCATCATCATCATCATCATCATCATCATCATCATCATCACCATCAGCTCCAGCATCAGCAGCATTAACTGCAGCATCACCGTCGTCGTCATCGTCTGATCCCTCTATTCTTCTCGGCGCGTCTTCTTCGACAGGATTAGCCACATCGGGTATGTCGTCCTCTGTTGCGGGTTCGATTCCGGCCGGGATTCACGGCCTGTTGTCGGAAGAGAATGGAGACAACTTGTTTGTGCCGTCTGCCGAGATTGACGCATTGCTGCAGGCCGGAAAGAACTTGCAAATGAGCAAGTTTGTTGAAAAGACGACGGAATTGCTCACTCCGTGTGTCGATGCATTCTGTCTGCAAAACGACGTCTCTGCGACGGTTTCGCTCGAGAGCATTCTGCAGTTCCTCGGACAGTGCAGAGACGCTGTGGAGGGAACCGTGGCGGAAGCAAAGTTTGCGATTTCGCTTGTAGAGTTTCTGCCTCCAGAGCTCCGTTTACCAGCAGCTGGCTCTGGAGCATCAGCATCAGCGAGTCGTAGCAATGTGGACACTGTGAAGCTGCGGTCTGAAATGCTGACGCTTTGCTCCTCACGTGATTTTGAGACGCTGTTTTCTGCATGCGCAAACGCAGTGTTTTTGGTCGTTGCAAATCGGCTGCGGTCCTTGCTAACGACCGCGCCGCCTCCTCCTCCTCCCCACGCGCTTTCCACGTCTGCTTCTTCTCCGGCGTCTTCCTCATCATCGTCGACGTCTGCGGATGCTTCGAAGCAGGACGCAGGAATCAAGTGGGCGCATCTCGTCCCATCGCTTGCAAAACTCGCAAAACGAGTAGCCACAGAACCGGACAGCGTGGATGCAATGGCTCGGGAGGAAATTGTGGTCCGACTGTGTACGTATGTGTATGCGCTTGGCGAAGACGCTCTGTTCCCAGCCTGATAGGTGGTAGCGAAATAAAACCGCTCTGTCTCCCTTCCCCCAACCTTTTTCCTTTCCGTTTTTCTGCAGCAAACAAACTGCATGCTTCGCGTCTGCTGTACTTGCAGAGAACGCGCACCAGCTTCGCCATTTTTTCCCCTTTTCAAAGCAGGGACTTTTTGCTCTCTGTTTTTTGTTGTTGTGTTGCTAAACGGACGCCTTTTCTGTGTTTCTCTCGTTTTCATTTTGCTTTGTACTTTTTATGTGTTGTTTATCGTCACTTTCCAAACACACCTCTTCATAGCAGAATCAGAATCAGAATCAGAATCAGAATCAGAATCAGAATAAGACTAGGAAGCTGCAGGAAATATGGCTGGAATCCGTGTGCTGAACTCCTTGTCAAAGACAAAGGAAGAGTTTATCCCGATTACGCCTGGGCTCGTGAAGTGGTATACCTGCGGACCAACGGTGTACGACGAGGCTCACATTGGCCATGGCCGCAACTACGTCTCGATCGACATTCTTCGTCGAGTGTTGGAGGATTACTTTAATCTTCAAACGACCTTTGTGATGAATATCACCGATGTTGACGACAAGATCATTCTTCGTGGAAATCTGCTGTTTCTGAAGCAGCTTCTTCAATGCGAGGCCGCCGCGGCCGTTGCTTCTGAAAGCTTCTTTTTGGAAGCAAAGTCGATTGCCGACGACGAGAAAAACGAAAAGAATATGGCAAGGCTGTTGAATGCGCAGCAGATGTTGCTGAAGGGATTCGAAGCGAAAGGTATCTCGAAGGACAAGTATCCGAACTCCGCGGACTACGATGCGGTTTCGCGGAGATTCGAAAGAGAGTTCTTGGAGGACATGGACCGGCTGAATGTGAAGCGTCCGCATGCTCTCACAAGGGTCACGGAATATGTTGAGGAGATTGTTTCGTACATCCAGAAGATCGTGGGACATGGGTATGCATACGAATCTGCCGGAAGCGTGTATTTTGACGTCAAGGCGTTCCAGGCCCGACACACGTACGCAAAGCTGCAGCCGAACGCCGTTGGAAATGCGGAGCTGTTCCAAGAAGGTGAGGGATCGCTGTCCGTAGAGCTCACTTCGCAGAAGCGATCCAACATGGACTTTGCTCTCTGGAAGGCATCCAAGGCAGGCGAGCCTGCGTGGAATTCTCCATGGGGTGCAGGTCGCCCGGGGTGGCACATTGAGTGCTCGGCCATGGCTTCGGATATTCTCGGTGACAAGATCGATCTCCACTCCGGAGGCATTGATCTTCTCTTTCCGCACCATGACAATGAGATTGCGCAGGCAGAGGCTCACGGAGATTGCGATGAGTGGGTGAACTATTGGATGCACGTGGGGCACTTGCACATCCAAGGACTCAAAATGTCCCGGTCAAAAAAGAATTTCTTTTCCATCCGGTCGATTCTTGAAAGATTCACGGCGAATCAGATTAGAATGTTTTGCGCACTGCACAAATACGAGGCTCCTGTGGACTACTCGGAAAATGCCATGGAGCGCTGCGTCTCCATTGAGAAGATCTTCTCAGAGTATTTCTCAAACACCAAGATTTACCTCCGTTCAGTTTTGAAGGAGAACGGTGCTGTTTTGAAACACGAGAAGTATGTTGCCGCCGACTTCAACATGCAAAAGACGCTGTCTGCTGCCCAGATTGCCATTGATCACGCATTTCGAGACAACTTCAACATTCCGCTTGCAATGGAAAATTTGCAAGATCTTGTTCGCGCATCGAACGCGTACGTGTCGACGGGCGTGTCAAAACCGAATCTTGTGCTGGGAGTCGCGCAGTTTGTTGCTCGAATGATGTCCCTATTTGGATTCACGGACAACTTGGATGCGACTGCTTCTCTTCGACTTGCGGCCAGCCAGGCGACAGATTCCAACGTGTCGAAGGAGGTCATCGTTGGTCCGTATCTGGATGCACTTGCGCAATTCAGAGGCCAAGTCCGTTCGCTAGCCAGGGAGAAGCAGCTGCCCACCGCGTTCCTCGAGCTGTGTGACGATCTTCGTGATAACGTGCTCCTCGATATCGGAGTTCGCCTCGAAGATGCCCAGGGGGTTCTTGCGTGGAAACTTGGAGATCCCAAAGAGTTCCGTGCGGAGCGCCAAAGGACCTTGGACGCTGCAGAGGCGAAGAGAAAGGCAAAGGAAGAGGCCAAGCTGAAGGCCGCGGAAAAAGAGCAAGCCAAGCGAGAGAAAGCTGCCAAACCGTCGAGTTAACTTTCTTTCGTCTTGAAGCATAAATTCATGTTGCACTCTTCTTTGTCTTTATTGTTATTTTCTTCCTCCCTTCCTTCTTCGTCCATCCGATACTTTGCAGCTTGCCCCTTCTCCTGCAACTCGTCGACAATGTAAAATCCACCAAATTATCAATCGAAACAATAATAGTATAGGCGCAATTGTGCCCAGTAATGACTGTCATATGCATTGTTTTTCGGCTGGAATGGAAGGACACTGGTCTCAACGAATCAGTCAAAAAAGAAAGGAAAAAGCAAAACAAACAAACAAACAACCTTGAAAACGGATGGCGAGGTTGTGGAGAAAGAAGCACCCAACACAGCCGTGCGACCATGAGGGTCACGTGCAGCTCCATGATTAAAATATATATATAAAATAAAGAAGAAACGCAGGAACTGTCAAGGACGGTAAAGGCATCTCTCTCTCTCTCTCTCTCTCTCTCTCTCTCTCTCTCTCTCTCTCTCTCTCTCTCTCTCTCTCTCTCTCTCTCTCTCTCTCTCTCTCTCTCTCTCTCTCTCTCTCTCTCTCTCTCTCTCTCTCTCTCTCTCTCTCTCTCTCTCTCTCTCCAACCAAAGACTGCTCAGCTTGCGAGCTTTCCTGCCATCTGTAATTAAAAAAACAACGCCGCAAATATCGCCGACATGACGACCTGCAAGTGCAGCGTGCAAGTTGCAACTTTTTGCATCTTCCTGCAGTCCTGAAGCTGCTGCTTCTTATGATGTGCGATGATTGAGAGGCACTTTTGTTTTTGAGATTTTCAAAGAACCCGTTCAACATGACCGCTGTTACATTTCCGTTCACCATCAATGCATATGCATGTTTTGAAGCCAAGGGAGAGCTGAAGCCGCACAAGGTGACGGTGGAGAAGCTGGAACCGTTTGAGATTCTCATCGAAGTCCATTTTTGCGGTGTTTGCAGATCCGATATCCATCTTCAGCAGGCCAACTGGGGCCCAGGAATGTCCCATTTCCCCCAGATCTTTGGGCACGAAGTGGTCGGAAACGTCCTTGCGGTTGGTTCGGCTGTGAAGACCCATGCAATCGGCGATCGAGTTGCCCTCGGATGGCAGGCAGGATCGTGCATGGCATGCAATTTCTGCATGTCTGGAGAACAGCAGCTGTGCAACTCCAGTGTTGGAACGCCTCTTGGACTTCGTGGTGGGTTTGCCCATCACACGGTTGCAGATGCACGATTTGCAATTCGGGTGCCAGATAATCTGAAATCTGCCGAGGTTGCACCGTTGCTTTGCGGAGGATGCACAGTGTTCAACCCGATCGTCAAGAACGCCAAGCCTGGCGACCGAATCGGTGTCATTGGCATCGGCGGACTGGGTTCCATGGCATTGCAGTTTGCAAGAGCGATCGGATGCGAAGCAGTTGCCTTTACATCCACTTCCAGCAAGGTGAATGACATTAAGGAGCAGATTGGCGCACACCGCGTGATTGTGACTTCGGATGAGGCACAAATGCGCGCGGCTGCGGGATCTCTGGACCTCATTATCAACACCCTTGATGTGAACATGGATGTTTCCACGTACCTCAGCACCCTTGGCAAGCAGGGAAAATTTGTCTTGCTCGGCGGGATCCCGAAGGTTGAGCTGAGCGGCACAGACATCTTCGGACATTTCATTGCAGGAGGCAAGTGTGTACTGGGATCCGTGATTGGGTCTCCCATGACGATTGAGCGCATGCTCAACGTTTCATCGTACAACAACGTCCGGCCGATTATTGAAATCTTTCCGCATTCCAAGATTAACGAGGCTCTGAACCACACTGCAAGCGGCAAGGCCCGATTCCGCACGGTTGTGCAGTTCAAGGAGGATGCTTAGCAGCCTCCCCGGTCCACATGGCACGTGACCACGTTTGTGTCCCCACTGTCTCTCTCCAGTGTACTTGTGTGTTTGTTGAAAACAGAAAAGAAAAGAAAAGAAGAAAAGAAAGTTTGTTCCGTAAATGTTCTGATGTTAGCGGCGATGGAGACTCCATCAAGTAGCATAGACGAACTCCAGATGCGGAAACATTTGGGGAAGACCCTCCAACGAACGATCCAACGATGCGATGATGATTCGAGGAGCAACTCTCTTGGGCGATCTTGACTGCGTCTCGTCCACATGAAGTCCATCATCCATGGCTCTGTGCTGTTCAGCGAGCACACCAACGTCAGCAGCGAGCATCAGTGAGCTCATGAGCACGTTTGGCAGATCGCTCGTCAGGCGCGGGACAGCGCGAACATGCAATCGACTATAGTCTACGAACGGCTTCAAAAACCGGAAGTATTCGAAAACATCGGCAGGAACCATCGGTTCTTTGGAAGCACTTGCGCCCGCGGAAGCCTGCTCCGTCTGCGGCTCGGCGCTCGCTGGAACATAAACATGACACTCTCGTATGATCTGTGACGAGCAGAGAGAAACTAAATTCTTAGGGACGAATACCGGATCACCCTTGAAGTTATGTGCATCCAGAAACAAGAACGCTGGTGGACTCCGTTGCTGGCACTTCTTGTGCAGACGATCGACGGCAATTTCTGTCATGGAGGCAAGCTCGTCTTCAAAGTCGGGTCGCAACGTCGCCGCAACGCGGCTCACGAGACACGCATATGCAAGGGAAAATGGCATCGAGCCACCTTCCGAAACAGGATGCGAAAAGCAACATTTTTCATCATAGCATTTCCCGAACAGGTGTGTCTGACACGGAATTCCAAAGCCATGGGCAAACGGACAGAACCGAGCATCGTCGCTCAGAAACATGCATGTTAGCCCGCTCATAGCAGCACCGCATGGAATTTCAGCACAGTGCTGAACAAAAACCTCGATGAATGGATGCTCCTGCAGCCTCAGCTCTAATACCTTTGTCAGCCACTCGACGACAGGGAGTCGATAGTTCTGGTCCCCAATTCGGGCAGCGACCATGCAAGCATACTCGATCGAGAATGGAGATACTGGCGAATGCGAATACGCGCAGGCAGAATCAATATGAACACACTCCTTCAACATGTGGAAATGAGAACAGGGGATATCCCGAGAATGGGCGAACGGACACACAGAATGATCGTGCTCCGTCCCAGCCGCCAGTCGTCCACAAGGAATCTTGCCAACCAATTCTCCAAACAGCTCTCCATTCTGCAGAAACTGAGGAAATACAAACGACTTGGACATGTGCAAGTTTGTTCCCGGACTCCAGCCCGCGCCGTTGCTTTCTGCTGCACAAGTTCCTCAACACCAACAACAACAGCAACAGACAATGGCAGCGCCACGACACAAAAATCAAATAAAATGTACTAATAAAAAAAAATAGCAACATAAAAAATAAAAAGGCAGCCAACGCCCGACTCCCCGCACCTCACTACAGCGCCTCGATATTTGTCGACTCCTTTTAATGTTTCATTTCTTTATTTGTTTGAGAGGGCCTCGACGTTCAGTTCATCGTCGGCTGAGCTGTCATCGGACTGTCATCGAAGACAGATCCAAGCCACATGTTTTTATTGTTTTTATGAATTTGGGGCGAACACCAACTCTTCAATGCAGGTTGCTGGTCATCGCAACCAACACATTCCCCAATGGAGTCAGCATCCAGAAAAATGAATGTTGGAGGAAACAGAATGTGTTCGGCGGTGGGACACATTGCGCCTGACGACGCTTTTGCCTTTGCCTCTTCTTGTTCTCAGACTTGAAAAAAGGCGCATTCCGAACGCAATCGATCACATCTCCGTGATTTAACATATCTTGTTCTTCGCCTCGGACGAGAGGGGGATCAACGGGTTTTCTTGGTTCTCGGCATCTTCGGACATGGCCAATTTGGGTTTTCTGGGGAAGATCCCTCCTTGGAGCCATGCAATGCTTTGTCTTTGATGAACGGTGCTGCTTAAGAGTTCGATCGATAAAAAGCAAACACACAGAAAATAGTACAAGGGAGAATAAAAGTGAAGAATGATAAGGAGTCCTGAGCTTGACTACGGTAAGAACGTCGCGTCCCCACAGGGTTGGACAAGCAAACTTCCGGTATGATGTTGTTTGCTTGAGGTTCAATGTTGAAACACAAAGCGGTCAACCGTGTTTTTCGTGTCGTGTTCAGTTCCGTCAGTTCCGTCAGTTCCGTCAGTTCCGTCAGTTCCGTCAACAGTATTATTGTTTGACGCGGCCGTGGCGGGAGAGAAACAGGTATCGAGACGAGAAATGGTGCTGACGGTCAAGTACCAGGGAGCTCCAGTTGTCCTGCGCTATTTGGGTCGCATAGAAGGACGCGACGGAGTGTTTGCTGGTGTTGAGCTTAGTGTTCCGGACGGTGAGTCGAACGGGGCTCTGAACGGGGTCTCGTATTTTTCGTGTCCGGACAATTGCGGCCTGTTCGTACCGGAGTCTTTGGTGGATCCGTTGTTTGAGGAAGCGTATGTTGATGAACTGGCGCTGGATAAGGATCTTGCGATGGGAGAGCTGGATGCGCTGAAACTCGAGTTTGAGCTGCATCGAAGCGACGCGAATGCAAAGACAAAGAAGACAGAGGAGCAGATTGTGGAATTGCTGGAACAGGTGGATTCGCTATCGAACGCGCAAAAACTGGTGGAGAACTTGTCTGAAAAAGTTCTGCAACTGGAGAGCGAGCTGCAAGCCAGGCAATTTCTGCTGAATGATCTTCAAGAATTCAAGGACATGGCAACGGAGCTTGAGGAGCACTCGCAGGAGGAGCTGCGATACCTGCGGTCGCAAGTGGTTGATTCCGAAGCACTTGTCTTTAATCTCAAGAATGAAGTTGCGAGATTGGACGTTTCCCTGAAGAATGCTCAAACCTCGGTCTTGTCGTATCGCGAGCGTTGCGCACAGTTAGAGCGCCAGCTGGGCCTTATTGCAGATGCGCAGGCGACCTCCCAATCACGAGAGGAAGAGCTGAAGTCGTCCGTATCCTCCCTGCAAGTGGTCCAGATGCAGTACCAGGAAGCTCAAAAGAGCGTCAACCAGTTGCGCAATCGCATCGCGCTTCTCGAGGCGGATGACTACTTCTTGCGCACTTCATTTGAGCACATCAAGACGTGTCTCCCAGATATTGTGATTCGGAGCGACAAATGGAGAACGTCAGTTTCGTGTGCGAGTCTTGGGTTCGTCTCCAAATGGGTCAGACAACAGACTGGGCCTCTGTTCTCGCTGTACGGCATGCTGCTGGACCACACAGTCCCACGGGATTCTCCGGCAGAGATGCTGTCGCTGGCGCCGTACACGCAGATGGCAAAAACTGCGTGCATGGGATTCTCTCACAGAGGGATGGCGTTCCCTTTCACTGAGTTGATGGACCCGCTTTTGCAAATTGGCTTGCCAAATTCCCCGTTGGTGTGCCGCGAACTGGCTCTCTTTGCCGTCCGTGTTCTGGAGATGAGCGGTGAGAAGGAACAGGAGCTTTGCAAAGCGGCGTCGAAACTGCTTCGAAATGCGAGAAGCTCGTCTTATGTTCGATGGGTGGAGGTCTCTTTGCCGTCAGTGACAACCTTTTTCGCGCACATCTGCCACTTGATGACTACAGAGCTGGAGGTGCAGATTGCGCTGACGTTTTTCACCCGTGTTTGCCCTGGCATACAGGACGTGTTTACGGAAGTGATGTTGCATGATCACTCTGCATCTCTGCAATTCGTGTACGAACACTGGTCTGACCTCGTTGACTCCGCGTCGCTGTCTTTACTGCTGAATTCAGTATCTGGAGATGTGCCGCTAGACCAGCCGAAGGTCAGTGACTCCGACAAACATTGGATGCCTGATCGAACGCTCGAAAACAACATCAAATCTGGACTGGGGGAACTGCGAGAAGAACTCAATTCGATGCCAGAATTGAAAGGCGCAGTGTCCAGCCTCTCGTCTCAAGTCACGGAGCGGAACGAGATGATAGAAACTCTTCAGAAGGAAGTGGATGCAGCGCACGGCAAAGTCGTCATGATGAAGGGGCTGCATGCACAGATTGAAAGTCAAAAGATTGAGATCGAACAGCTTCGGCAGCTGAACAAGGACTATGAGGAAGCCATTGCACATTTGGAGGAAGAAGTCGGTGCTTCAAAGTCGTCGTCGTCGTCAGCAGCAGCAGCAGCAGCAGCAGCAGCAGCAGCAGCGACGGTCGCTACGTCGAAGACAAAGGTTGTGCATGCCGCCAGCGGAACTTCGGAAGAGGCTCAGATTGTCATCGATTCTCTGAAGAGCTCGCTCGCTTATTACAAGGATCTGCTTGAGCAGACGCGGTCATCCCTTGTCAAATTCCGCGGCTCATGGATTGCAGATCCTCTGACGAAGACGGTGCCAACAAACGGTGCCGTGGAAAAAGACCGCGTTATCCGGAAGCATGCGGACAGTCTTGTTCGCACCAGGCTGCTGAAACAACGCATTTTACCTGCTGTTCCTTTTGAACATTCCAGGGACTCGGCCGTTTCCTGGATGAATGCCTCTCACGAGATATTTTCGTCCTCCAATCCAGTCCGCACATGAGGCTCATCCGCAATCTTCACTTCTTTCACGGCGGCACTGACCACCTTTTCGATGTTGATTCGAAGTGCGTCAATGCCCGTTCCGGTCATTGCGGAAACGACTTGAACAGGGGCGTTTGGATCCATTTGCTTGAGCATGTTTTCCGCTTTGATGCAGTCCTTGTCGGACATCAGGTCCATTTTGTTCGCGACCAAAATGCGTCTGCGCCGCAATAAAGTGCTGTCAAATTGCTGCAGCTCCTTCATCAACGTCTTGTACGTTTCGCTTAGAGTGCTGAGATCGGTGGCGTCGAAGACAAGCATGAGGCACTCCGTTCGCTGAATGTGTCGGAGAAAGCGGTGTCCGAGTCCGCGATTCTCATTCGCGCCTTCCACAAGCCCTGGAATGTCCGCAATCGTTATCGAGTCCAAATAGTCGGATCGCTCAAGAAAGCCGACCCACGGTTGCAGCGTCGTGAATGCGTATTCGGCAACCTTGGGCTTAGACTTTGTCAGTGCTCCCAACAAGGCGGACTTCCCAGCATTTGGCAGACCGACCAATCCGACTTGTGCCAGGGTGCGCAAATCCATGATCACTGATCGTTGATCTCCCTTTTGTCCGTCTGTCGAGGTCTTTGGAGATCTGCTGGATCCACTCACAAACGCCGCATTTCCCACTCCGCCACGGCCACCTGAAGCGACAGCCACGCGAGCCCCATGAACAGAAAGGTCCGCAAGCACGGCACCCGACTCCTTATCCGTGATAATGGTGCCGACGGGAACGTACACAATTCTGTCTGCACCACTCTTTCCGTTGCATTGCGATCCGCCGCCAGGCATTCCATTCGATGCCTTGAGCATGAATGGCATTCCCTGGAGAGACCGCACTCCTGAACTGGCCTCAATAAACACACTTCCTCCATTTCCGCCATGACCGCCATCCGGCGGCGCGACTCGCTTGTTGGCAGCACGCGCAAACGACACGCTTCCTCGACCGCCCTTTCCCGCAGATATCACCACTTCGGCATGATCTATAAAGGTCGCCGCAAACCGTCGAATCCTACTTGACAAGTGGAACATCCGATCTGCGTGTGCGTCTCTATGTATGTACGTGCGAATGACGGGACAGGACGGGACAGAATGGGATAGGATATGGTAGCTCGAAAAAGAACAATAGCAGCACCCTCCGCTGCAAGACAACCAAGAGAAATCACTGATCAGAAACGCGCGTTCCCCTCGTGGAAAAATGAAACGAAAAAGTGTCATTGGCCTTATTTTTCGGGTTGATTTCCTCTCAGTGCTTTCGCCCCACTTTCTTTCCGTTTTGACGTGCAGATCGTAGTTCGTGGGGGTGTCCCCGACCGAATCTGACTGCAACTTGATGTGCATTCTTGTGGCGGCAGCGTGCTCGCAGTCCACACCGTTCATAGTCCACAGCGGAGCGCCCGACATCTTTTCCATCAAATCTAAAGCAGTGCCTCTGGAGAAAAGAAGAGGTTGTGCGTGTGCGTGCGTGCTTGTTTGAGGAGTTGGTTTGGGAGTTTTTTGTTCGTTTCACCATTATTGTTTATTGTTGAGCAGTACTTACAGGTAGGTTTACGAGATGGCTTGGTATTCGTTTCTGGAAGACCTGGATCCGATTTTGCAAGCGTTTATTTGCACGTGTTTTACGTGGTTCATGACTGCTCTTGGGGCAGCGATGGTACTTTTCACAAAAGACGTCTCCCCGTCGTTCCTAAAAGCATCGTTTGGAGTGTCTGCGGGGATTATGACTGCGGCTTCGTTTTTCTCTCTTCTTGCTCCAGCACAGGAAAGTGCGACTGAGCAGATGGGCGCCGATCTTGCCTTCATCCCTCTTGTCGTCGGATTCTTGTTTGGCGTGCTTTTGCTCGAAGTGTTTGAACGAGTTCTTCAGCGACTGTTCCGCCAGGCTGGCATTGTCAGCGAAGATGAGCTTTACACAAGTGCGCAGCATTTGCCTACCGACGACGTGGAGCGGTCAGACAAGGAAGGCGAAAGCGAAAGCAGAAGAGGCCCGGACCAACCCGATGAGTTCCTGAACGACTCGGACGGACGGCCATTGGATCCACCACCCTCTGTTTCGCGGCTGCTGCAGATTGAGGAAACGCAGTCCCAGTTCTCTGATGGGGGCGTTGCCAGCAGCCTCAACGAAGTCGTCAGCAGCAGTAGCAATAGTGAGAGTAATGGTAGCAAAAGAACGAACGCTGCGAGTGTGGATAGTTCGGTGACGAACGAACATCAGCTGCTGGCGGGGCACACGAAGCGTTCGTCGGTGGACTCTGCCGGTGATGCCGCCAATGCGATGTCTTCGCATGCGGTGACAGTGTCGTCCGCAGCGACGCAGCCAATGGTGATGCCGGAGCTGGACGGGCCCTCTGGATTCCACCGAGCGATGCTGCTGGTGCTGTCGATCACCATGCACAACTTCCCCGAAGGAATGGTGGTCGGCATTGCGTTCGGGGCTGCAGCCAAGGGCGCAACTACAGTTGCGGCCGCAGCCACCCTGGCGCTGGCGGTAGGACTCCAAGATTTTCCAGAAGGCGCAGCGGTATCGTTGCCACTTCGTCGCTTTGGATTCTCGCGTTCCAAGGCGTTCTTCCATGGCCAGCTGTCCGGGTCCGTAGAGGTGTTCGGCGGCATATTCGGAGCTGCGATCGTCAGCTTGGCTACGATGTTGCTTCCCTATGCTCTGTCCCTGAGTGCTGCAGTCATGCTTGTTGTGTGCGTCCGTGAACTCATCCCAGAGGCCGTGGAAGGCGGATCTCGAGTCCTCGGCGTACGCTCGTTCGTCGCTGGGTTCGTCGTTATGATGGTCTTGGACGTTGCGTTGGGATAATCGTTTTTCATTTTCTGTACATATTTTATTATTATTATTATTATTATTATTATTTAAAATTCATCCATTCTCCTTTTCTTCTTCGTCTTCATTGTCATTTGCATTACTACTACGTAACTTATTTATTCATTCATTTTTCTACATTTCTTTTTTCAAATGATTATGGCGAGAATAGCAAGGAAGAAAGAGAAAGAAAAAAACGGAAGCAACAGCAAAAAAAGGACGACACAAACAGACGAATGGGTGATGGTGACTCATGAGACTACTTGATGCCCTGTCAAACCGCTCCGAATGCAGCATTCCCTTTGTCGGCGCATTTGTATTCGAAGCTGGAAGAAAAACAAAGCACGACATAAATTGTTCTTTCGGACTTCCTCACTTGTTTTCCGAGTTTATTTCCATCGAGTGAGCGCAGATCAAGTAGGCCAGTCATGCATCGGCGCACTCCATCCAAGTTTGCGGACCCGTCGATTGCTTCGCGTGTGGAGGAACTTCGCAAGCAAGCAAGCCTGCTTCGCCGAGAACTGCACGAACTTGAAGACCGTGGATTCGAGACTGAGTTGCGATCTCCCGCCCCGAGCATTCCCACTACGTCCACTGCTTCCACTTCTGCTTCTTCTTTCAATATCATGGGGTCTCGGGCAATGCCGCACGGAAGAGGCTTGCATTATGTCCGTGCAATCAAATCGAGGCCGTCTCCCGAGCGCATGGTTCGGTCTCCCGTGCTGGAAAAGGAACGCATGTCAGTTGCCTATGTCGGAGACTTTGAAGCAATCAATTCGGAACACTTGGACACTCTTCGAGATGAGATCAGAGACTTGCAACTCAGAGAACAGGAGCTGTATTCGGGTTCGTGGAAGTCCTCGATGTCATATGGTTTCTCGCCGATCCGTGCATCACAGCCATTTGGAACTGTCGAAGCGCGGTCTTACAACACCTATTCCAGCAGCAACAGCAACAGCAACAGCAACAGCAACAGCAACAGCAACAGCAACAACAACAGCAACAGCAACAGCAACAGCAGCATCAACAATAACAATAGCGAGTATCACAACGGCTCGTTCTATTCTTCGGCTCCGTATTCATCTTCGTCAACGTTTGCGACAAACGGTGCGAATTCTTATGCATCTCTCTATCAAGAGGAGCTCCGGCTTCGGTATCCGCAGTCTGCTGGTTTCGTCTCGGACCGTTTGAGTGGCCCGGTTACTTCGTCCAACTTGTCGCACTCATCCACGAGTTTTGAATGGGATGCGCCACCTACCGGAAGTTCGCTGGCAGACTTGATCCAGTTCCATGCTCGCAGAAAGGAAAAACTGGCCCGCGAGCTGGCTGGAATGTGACGTGTGAGAAGGATTTTTATGCTCCTGCGACTGCCTTTTCTGTTCTTGTTGTCATGAGTGTTTTTGTTTTTGAATATTGGTTTGATTTTTCGGGATGTTTTGTTTGTCTGTGCATCGTGCGATATGAACATGTAAACTAGGAATAAATGATAACGCCCAGACGGCGGCTGTCTTATTGGGGATGAACATTTACATCAACCATCCAGATACAATTTCTCGAAGCCATCCCAACATTGCACAGCATTTTAAAAAAAATGATTAAAAAAAAACTAATAAAAAAAATAAAAAATAAAAAAAAAAACGGACATAAAGAAGAAGAAGAAGTGCCAGACAAATACCAACAATATACGCCAAGCAAAAATTCGTAAACAAAACAATACACGCAACGAAAAATCAAGAGAAAGAGAGAAAGAGAGAGAGAGAGAGAGAGAGAGAGAGAGAGAGAGAGAGAGAGAGAGAGAGAGAGAGAGGAAAAATATAAAAATGCAGAGAAAAGAAGAAGCAAAAAACCAACAAACTGGAAACAGAGACAATGACGATTCCGACAAATCAAGAGACGAGGGAGAAGAAGTGGCCTATGTGAAGCGTCTAGATACCAGCAACCGCATATCGATCTGCAGCAGCCAGTTTCTCGCGAACGAGGTCCCTGGTGACGGAGATGGCAGTGTCGTAGGCCGAGTCAAGAGCCTCTCGCGCATACGCCGCTTCGACGTTGACGATCGGGTCAAAATTTCCGTGCCTGCCAAGCTCGCGAACGTGGTCCATGTACGATGACAGAGCAAGATTGAGAACCCGCTCAGTGTCGGCTCGTCGAGAGGAAGTCAGCAGCCCGCACGATCCAGCCTGGAAGTACAAGTCAGACGAGACGGCCGACATGAACTCGTAGTTCGAGACCGCCTTCTTCCAGTTCCAGACACCGCCAGCAATGGCAGAAAACTCAAAGTATTCGTCCTTCTTCTCGCGGCGCAGGTCCTCAATGCGCGAAATGAACTTCTGCATCTTTTCAACGTCACGCAGCGCCTGTCGAGCAAGCGATTCGCGACCTTCCGCATTGGAAGACGTGTTGAGCATTGACGCAGACAAGTTTGCCGCCGATGCTGCCGCCGCCGCCGCCGATGCATACGGGGATCTGCGGGGCGATCGTGGCGAGTAGAAGGGAGAAGATGCAGGGGACGACGCAGCAAATGAGCGAGAAGGGGATGCAATCGTTTCGCGAACTGGAGACGATGTGATTGAATGGTACGTGGCCGATGAAGCATTCAAGTTGACATTCTTGGAGGGTGATCCGGCAATCGTGGTGTTGATTCCAGACGCATACTCCGAACCTTCCACTGACAAGAAGAGGGTCTTTCCGGAGGGGATGTGTTCAGACAAGACGCACAGGTCTCCACCGGCTTCACGAAGAACAACGCGTCCGGCGCCAGGTGCAGAAACAGACAAGAGATTGAACGCTCGGCGAATGGCTGATTCGATTTCAAAGGCGGTGGTGCCGGGGTACCACACAATGTTCTCGGAGCGGCCACGGTAGATGACGGAAATACGAGTTCGGTCCATTGTCAGCTGGAGAGGGGATTGATTGGAATGCTACGACCTGGAGAAACAGCAACAGCAGCAACAACAGCAACAGCAGCAACAACAGCAACAGCAGCAACAACAACAACTGATTAAGAGAAGACGAAGAACAGAAGGATTGGAGAAAGCAGGAGGGGAGAAGCTTCCTGAGTTTTCCCAAGTTCCAGCGGGCAAAAAACAGGTCAGCCCTGCAGAACGCTTCCCTTCATCGTGCACGCTGCAACGTCCAAAGCCCAAAGTCAGAAAATGTCACTCCTGTCACCTGTCATTTTCCTCGGGCATTTGTGAGCCGTTCAAAACTACAACGGGCGCCGATTGACCACCGCCCTTGCTCTGGATGGAGAAGCATCCCGAAACAGCAGAAACATCATGATAGAACTCGGTAATCAAGAAATAATAATAGAACATCATTAAATATCTATGTATATATGTACATACGTCTCCTACAGCCACGGGCGACGACCCGTGCACATTCGCACCTAGCAAGCATCGCCATTGTCACCAAAAAAAACCTGGTTTTTCTGCTTACGAGTCATTCAGAATTTCCTGTATGATGGATTCGTCTTCGTCCGCAAGCACAGTTGCTCCAGTGTTGTTGAAGTTGTTTAGACTCCCTAGTCTTCTCGCTGGAGCTGCGGGATTTGGCTTTTGCTGCTGCATGGTTTGTGCCTCTCGGAACTTGCTATTGTCAAACACAAAGGGCCTTCTGACTTTTCGGGTAGATGACGTGAATGCGCTGGAAGACGAACTGTCAAATTCAGACGAATTGCGATCGTTGTCGTTTGGATCCGACGTTCCAAACTCTGAATTGGGCTGGGATGCAAACGATGAGCTCGACGAAGATGCAGCCGCGGTTACGCCGCGTCCATTCGCAGGCGACCCGACATACGTTGATGACTGTTGGGCTCCATGAAACGATGATGCTGCTGCTGCTGGCGAAGACGACAGTTTCTGACTCGACGACGAATTGGTACGATTGTGACTGTTCGCAATATTACTATTGTTGTTGACATTGTTGCGATGTCCATGGTTGTCGCTGTTGCTGTTGTCACTGCTAAATGAACCGCTCTTCTTTGCCGATGCGCGTTTTGCGTCTGGTCCTTCTCCACCATGATCGTCTTCGTATTCAATGACTGCGGGTCTGGAAGGAGGAGAGGCCCGAGAAGCTGTGGACGACTGCTGTCCGTCGTTTTGACGGCTGTGAGAAGATTCTGGAGTTACTTCTTCGAGCGGCCGATCGTCGGATTCTCGATTCTTGCTTGCTCCGCAGCCCATATTACAAAATTCAATATTCCAGAGAAGAGAGACAACAACAGCGAGCGAAATGAAGCGCAGCAAAGGATGACGACGACGACGACGACGACGACGACGACAAGGGAGGAGATGCGGGGGAGGAAAAGGGAAGCAATAAATCAGAAGAAAAAGAAGAGAAAAGAAAAAAGAGATTCCTTTCAAATTGCCATTCGGAGAGTTAACCGACTGCATTTTTTTGTTTGCCTTTTTTTTAATGTCGTATTGCCCTAACGAATCTGGAAGCTGAGAAATGCATCGTAGAATCACGTGATGCAAAAGGCTTTATTGCATGCTGTCTTATATATATATATATATATATATGCGGTTTTTGATTGAGTCCCGTCCTCATTTTTTGCCCTATGTCTGCGTTTTCCCTCTTTTCTTTTTTTTTTCGCCCTTGTCTCTCCGGTAGCATTCTTTCCGACATCCTTTTCTGTCTTTCGTGTGTGAGCGAGCGAGTGCGAGTGCGAGTGCGAGTGTGCGTGTGTGTGTGAGTGTGCGTGTGTGTGTATCTGTATTCTTTCCCTCCTTTTTTAAAACTTTTTTAAATTTAATTTACGGAGTGATTGCACCGTCGAGCAACAGGCATGGGAAAAAAGAGCGTTCGTCGCAAGTTATCAGACAAGGGCATTTCGCTTGAAGAATCGGAAAAGATTCTCAACCGTGGACAGGACCATACATCGCTTTCTCGACTTTCCGACGCCGATCTGTTCGTTGTGGACAGCGCATCGACGGATGCTGCTGTCTCCGCTGCCTCTGCTGTTTCCTGGAAAGACCGCCTCTCAGGTAAGCGGTTCCGGTCTCATGGATCCGTGTCGTATGACGTTCCGAGCGCCAAGGATGCCACTGAGTCGTCTTCGTCGTCAAAGAAGCCGAAGAGGCCGACGAGCCGCGTGGTGCTGCTGTCCAAGCACGTTACGCAGCAAAAGACCAATGCGTCTTCGGGCGAACAGATGGCAGCCGGCCGGAATGAAAATCGAGAAGAAGATCTATGGGTTGGTGATGAATCGATGGCCCGCACGGAGATGCAGTCTCGCCGAAAGTCGTCATTGCGACCCGCTGTAGCGGTTCCGGGAGGCGGGTTTTCGTTCAATCCTGATACAAATGAGCATCAAGGTGCAGTGCAAAAGGCCGTCGCGATCGAAATGAAGAGAGTGCGCAAGGTAAAGAAGGCAGAGAACCTTTTGCAGGTCTCGAGATTGCTGAAGGACGTTTCGGAAAAGAACAAGAAGCAGAACCTTGCAGAAGAGGAAGAGATTGCGCCTCCTGTTATTGTACCAACCCCACGAGTTTCCCACACAATGCGAAACAAGCTCAAAGTGAAGAAGCAAAATCGTATTGCACTCGGTTTGCGACGGTCGTTTGAGAGCAGAATGAAGAAGATCGATGGGGTCCATGCGATTGTCAAGGACATCGAAGAGAAGGAGAAGCTTGCCGAAGAAAAGAGAAGAAAGAACAGAGAGCTTGAGGAAAAGAGAAGCGGATTCAAGGTCCTAGCTGCTGCAAGATCCAAAAACTCGGTTCCCGATAAGACGCTGGTGGAAGTTCCGCTCTCCGAGGAACTCTCAAGCTCCTTGCGGACTGTTCGTGGCAGTTCTCTTCTTTTGAAAGATCGTCTGTCTTCATTTTTGAGCAGGAATCTCGTAGAAGCATCTCGAAATGTCAAGCTGAAGATCCGCCACAAGAGAAAGGTGTTTGAACGCGGCGTGCCCGATCAAGTGTAAAAAACCCGTGATTTACTTTCTTTTTCTTCTTTTCCTCCCCACACACACACACACACACTCTCTCTCTCTCTCTCTCTCTCTCTCTCCCCACATCCCTTCTTTTGTGTACCCGCTGTAATACCCGTCAATTCGTTCCTCCGCGTCCGCTTTGGAAAAGGAAAGAGAAGAAAGACACTTCAATATGCTCACGAGATTGCGTTGACCCCGAGCTTGCTTTCCCCCCTCGTCTTGGTTTGTTGTGGTTTTGTTTCTCTTCTTGCATTTTACAGATCCTATTGATTTGTCTCTCGAGAATAGAGATTTTCGCGAAATGTCTGAAGATATCAAGCCGAACGTGAAGCCCGAGTCTACCGGAGAGAAGATCCGAATTACTCTTCGTTCCAACGATCAAAACGTAGAGTTTGTCGTCAAGCCGACGACTCCCTTTGAGAAGGTGTTTGAAAAGTTCGGCGAGAGAACAAACATGAGCAACTTTCGCGTGGTCTTTGATGGAGAGCGTGTGCTTGGAAACCAGTGTCCAGCAGACATTGGAATTGCAGAAGGGGATGTTCTTGATGTTTTTGTCGAGCAAACCGGAGGTCAGTAAAATAAAAAATAAAAAAGAAGTTAAAGAAGAGCAATCCGGCCTCCCAAATGCTGAGGGAGATTCTTGTCCCAGTCTGTATGTACGTGTGTGCATGTAAACTATCGTCATTCATTCAAGCATTGGTTTATTCTTGTACTTTTGTGCATCACACTCAAACAACTCAATAAATTCATCGGGGCGCGGAAAAAAGATGGGATTGCAGATTCGTGTGGAGAAGGGATGGCGCACCTATGAGACGAAGTCGGCTGGAACTGTGGCAGAGCGAGCTATCGACGGGCTGACGACGTCGACGTCTCCATCTCGGATTCTCATTAGTAGACGACGCTTTGAAACCAAAGGCCACCATTTGTACATGAACGTCTCAAACGGCTTCCATAAAGCAATCCAGGCAAGGACAATCAACGTTTGCTGGAGTGCATATTCCCACCAATTGCGATTATCCGTACTTGCAGACGGAAACGCAAAGAAGGAGATCAGAAAGCAGGAGACGAAAACCATGCCTCCAAATATCAGTGACATTCTGCCCTCTGCGAAGATTGCCCTGAAATCTCGACGGAGCGACGCAAGCTCACAGTCATAGTAAAACCGGACGGCTTCCCGCAGATCGAGGATTTCGGAAGATTTTGTCGGCTGGTCTGTGAAGATCCGCAGATGAATGCGCGCATCTCCCTCGACATCCAGTGCGTACGTCTCGATGAACTCCGCAGCCTTCGCATCAATATCGCGCTCTCGGAATGGCGCCGGGTCCAATGTGTTATACATCTGACGCAGCTCGCGCACATGAATGTCGATTTCGTGTCGCAGAACCTGGATCATAGGAGGGTTTTCTTGACTTGTGTCCTCTCCCACGTCCACCATGGACACATCTCGATGATTGTGATACGGACGACTCACAGCACGCGGACTCAGGATGGACGACGTCGATTTCCTCAAACTCGTACTTGGACTCATGGCGCCACTCGTGATGTCGCTGGCACCAGCGCCCGTGCTCGTGCCCGTGCCCGTGCTCGCTGCATCGATCGTCATCAAGTACAAGAACCAATGCACAGCCAAACATCCGCAGACAAGAAGTTGCAGTGCAGGAGATGTGGCGAAAATCCGTCTTTCAGGATATCCAAAAGGAAAGACGAAGAACGAGAAGAAAAAGAACAAGGCTTACTTACTCCTCCACTTCTGTCCTGTCGATCAAAGCAAAACACGGAGGAGAAGAGTTGAGAATCGTTAGCTGGGTTCCGAGCTTCAGTCCAGGCTGCGAGTCGTCCACTTCGTTCACCCGTCCACTCGCCCGTATGGAGGCGTGTTTCTACCAAGTGCGTGTAAAAATAGTTGGCGAGGATCGACACCTGTCGACTTCAACGCCCGGCATCCCCCCACCAGTTTATTGTTGTGCAGAAAGACACTGAAGACGTGCTCTTGTTCCCTGGAGATCCGCAAATCACAACTCCCCGCGAACCAAGCAAGCTATCGGTTGATTTGGGGAGCATTTCGTGGTCATGTCGTCGTTTGTGGAGATTGATGAAGAGCTAAATGTTCATGCGCTGCTTCAAAAGATTGCGCTTCTCGAAGAGGAGGTGGACAGTCTGAAGCGAAGCTCGGTGACGCAACGACTGGCTTCGGTTTCGGCATCACAGGACGCGTCGACTGCGCGCGATCACATTGCGCGCATATCCGAAGCGTATGTGGCTGCAGTCGAGGAAGAAAAGTTTTTGAAAATTGATGCGCAGCGAAAACTGCATTGTCTTTCTGCTCAGCTGGTAAGAGACACGGAGGTCGTTGTGCTCTTGGAGTCTGTCAAGAAAAGACAGCAGGCGCTGGAAAAGATCGTCCATGCATCCTGAAGTGTAGAATCGACGCACACGGAATCATAATTTTATTTCCGTTGGAGATTAAGAAGGGAGGTGTTTCCTCTCCCCCTCCCCCCTCCATCCTCCTCTTTCTTTCTTCATATTAATTAACTAACTCATTATGGTTATACGTTGTTTGGGATGGTTTATGGCGAGCCCAGCGCGTTGTCCCCGTCAAACACGGGTTGCGACGACATTCTTTCGGGACTTCTCTTGCCGGGAGATGCGGCTGCGAGAGCTGCAACATGTGCGGCAACTTCAAATAAAGGACTTTTAACATCTGCTGGAGATGCTGCAGAGCTCATGCTCATGTGGAATGTGGACATGCGGCGACTCAGCGCCCGCATGCGTGCATGTGTTGACGGACGAGTCCTGGGAGATACGGATCCCTTTTGCGTGTCGGTTCCCGGAACGGGAGAGCCTGAAGTAATGGTGGCCGGAGAGATTTGGAATTGCACTTTGCTTGCCTTCCGCTCTTGAATGTCCTTGAGCAGTTCCGAAGGATCCAGCTCCGCCAGATACATCACAGCGGCCTCGAAATGCGGAAACCAATATTCGGCAGTGTAGTCCTTCTTGTCCGAAAACAAGTACGCCTTTTGGTCGTCCGCATGCAAGTTCAGACAGTCTGACATCTGCACCACCGAAGAGTGTAGGCTGGATGGATTCGCACGGATGAGTAGATAGATCAAGATCGGAAGGAAGTCGTCCATGGCAGGGAGAATACGGGAATCCAAGGATGACTCCACATCGGAACAAAACTTCATGATCTCAAAAACAGACTTTGAAATCAAAACCATGGACTCGATCCGCTCAAGAGGATTGCGGAAATTCGACCAGTTTGAGAGCTCTTCCAGCAACAATGCCCATGTAGTCGCAGAGCAGTATCGGAGAGGGAGGTCCATGTCCTCTGGGAGGATACCGTGAAGCGATGCAAGCTTCATGCTGAGGTTTCGGTCCTTTTCCCGGTCCTTTTCCGACAAGAGGAACGATGCAAATGATGACTCGAAGAAGTGCATGACACAGAATTTTTCAATTACATCGAGGGAGGCATCCACTTCAGAAGCAGTAAACCTGGATTTCACGAGAAGCGACCGGGCATGTCCCAGCAAATCCAACAGAAAGCGCGAGAATCTCGTACGGATTGTTTGAGGGTGCGTGCAATCATCGCTCAAGAAGGTTCTGAGTTGAGGAATGACCATTGACGAGAACAGCATTCGCAGTCTTTCGCAAGACAGAAACGCCAGCAAGTACCGATGCTCGTCTTCGCAGCCGGAAGACAGACGTGAGAGAATGTCTCCCATCTGTAGTAAACGAGCCTTTTCGACGGCAACAACAGACGCAATGTGCTGCTTCCTGGCCGTTGATTCCGCAATAATCGCGTCAAAAAGAACAAACAGCATTTTCTTCCCGAGTCGTTTGCAAACATCTTCGAGAGATCGTAAACACTGCAGCAAACATGCAGCCCGCACCAGCTGTTTGTTACCAGCTTCTTTGTCCGCCCATTGCCTCAAGACTGAAAAGAAGAGGACACTGTCCACATCTACATCCGCATCCATGTTCATATCTTTTTTATCCTTGGCACTGGCCTTGTCGATTGGAACAACCGGAATGAGAGGCACTGCAGAGGGCAGAACGGTAAGGACGCTTTTCAATTGAGAGAACGGAAGTCGAAGCTCGGAGGGTAGACTAGTTGGGATCGAAGCAGCAGTAGAAGAAAGCGCCACATCAATATCGGAATGTCGGCTTCCCGCAGAACCAACAAAAACATACCGATCCTCTGAAGGATCCACAGCTTCAAATCCATCCCCAAGAGCAGCGATGGCAACTGCAAACTCCGCACTGCAATGCTCGAGTGGGACGCTGGACGCACAGCGGTGCAACAACGACACCTCATTGAATGTAACAACAACAGAAGAGACGGTGTCCATGTGAAACTTGGACACGACATCCTCTGATGCCTCTGATGCAGCGAAAGACGAGGAGTGTCGAAAGGCAATAATGCTCTCGAAATATCGGTGCATTGCTTCTCCATTCTGGGATATGAATATGTTCATTCCAGAATATGAATTTTTTTCTTGAAACGGAATGCCAAAAGCCATATGCCGGAGGACATTTGCAATCACGGTCAGTTTCTCTCTATCCTTTTCCGAAACTGGGGCGCCCCGAACAAGCCCGTACCGCTCAGGATCAATAATGCATAGGTTGATGTACTGCATAAAGAAGAACGAAAAGAGACACGAAGCAAACTCCTGTGTAGACGAGTTCGGAAACGCTTCTTTAGCACAATCCACGATTTCGCATGCTAACATGCGGATGCCAAAAGGAAGGCAGTTCACTGATTGGGTAAGAGATGAAACAATGCGCGTGCAGACTCTGTACAAGTTGGCTTGATTCTTCTGCAATTGCTTCCGCACATCGTCATCGGAGATCCCAGATAGATTCTGCAATGGAGCTTGTTTGCCAGAAGGTGTCAGTGTCTTTTGCTGCGCCACCGGGACCTTTCGCTCATCTTTGGAGTGTCCAATGATTTTGCATGCGATATCCATGCGATCAAGATCGAGGGAGACGTCAAAATCATCGTGGTCCAGAACGGTTCGCAGCGTATCCCGCAGCACGAGGCCCGCATACTCTCGCCCTATTCTTCTTGCATATGCAGGGAAAACCTTCTTGAAGAATGCTATTTCGAAGAGTTCATTGGGGCTTTGGCAAAACTGAAAGGCGTGCTTCATGCTTGCTTTGAAAAAAGCAAGCAAGTTTCCTTCGCAAATTGGATCCGACACATTGGCATACAGTCCATGCAGCACAAACCGAGACAAATCATTCGCGCACCTCCGCAATGCAGAAGAACTGGAAGACTTATCGTGAAACAAATGAAACGCAATCGAGCTCGCAAGGTCCGAAGGATTGAAAAATAAATGATGGAGAAAACGCTCGACATCATTTGTTCGTCGTTTGAACAGATCACTCGCTTTCGAGAGCGCCGCGACCGTATCATACGCTCCGTCCAACGTACATTCTCCATTTCGGAATCTATCTACATTCAATTCCAGCTCACGAACCTGCACGGCCAGCAGCGGAGTACACGACTGCAGGTTTGACAACCGATCACGCAAGCTTTGCAGCTCCGAGATGTCTTCTTGAATGAACAGTTTCTCATTGATCAGCGCCCGCTGTGCTGTCAGGAACGACGAGAGCGACGCAGACATTTCCATCATTGTCCACTGACTTGAGAAGACTGCAAGATTCTACACCCTTCCTGATCTCAAAATGCTACAACCACTGCCACAATGCTCGCGACTGTTTGTGGAGGAAATCCGGAAGCGTCGATTGATTCACAAAAAATCAAATCACAAAAAGGAAAAGAAAAAATAGGCTGCAACTCAAAAAGATTAATATCAAACAAAAAACGTCTTTGATAAGCAGCAGTTTTCTTCTCGACGCTGCTGTATCAATTGACACTACCAAAAACGTGCTTCCCAAAACACAAATCGTCTCTGCAGCTCACCAAAAAAACATGAATCATTAATATTCACCATCGGCTGAGCTGTCATCGAAGACAGATCCAAGCCACATGTTTTTATGAATTTGGGGCGAACACCAACTCTTCAATGCAGGTTGTTGGTCATCGCAACCAACACATTCCCCAATGGATCCGGCATCTTCGGACATGGCCAATTTGGGTTTTCTGGGGAAGATCCCTCCTTGGAGCCATGCAATGCTTTGTCTTTGATGAAAGGTGCTGCTTAAGAGTTCGATCGATAAAAAGCAAACACACAGAAAATAGTACAAGGGAGAATAAAAGTGAAGAATGATAAGGAGTCCTGAGCTTGACTACGGTAAGAACGTCGCGTCCCCACAGGGTTGGACAAGCAAACTTCCGGTATGATGTTGTTTGCTTGAGGTTCAATGTTGAAACACAAAGCGGTCAACCGTTCTCTCTACAGCGAATATTGCTGCGACGAGGAAAACGCGACATCTTTCTTAGCGTACATGGATTAGCAGCATCTTACTCAGATGCGAAAGGTTTGAAAGAAAGAAATAACTAAGAAAATCTTGGAACTGCGACCTTCGTCACTGCGCTGACCGAGCAGTGATGAAGGCTTTAGCAAACCGTTTCAACGATTTTTGATCACATGAAAAAAACAGGCACGATTGCACAGTACGTGCCACAATGACTTCTTCTTTTATTGCGAGTGTTTGGATTTTGCCGATTCGCTGGGAAGCAAGCAAATCCGTACACAGGGCGCCTAGGGACTGTGAGAAACCTGCGAGACACCACGAATGTTAACGACACGAGTATTCTTTTCGAGCTGGCTAACGTAGTCTGCAGAACTGATCACAACGTATGTATTCCCATGCAAATGCGTCCACGTCGCTTCCCCCGAAGGCACACTGGAGCCGCGAATTTGCACAAAAGCTCGTACTTGCTGCTCAATCTTTGCCATATCGACTCAGTGCCGCCGTCTGTCCTCTGTGCTTCCTGGACAAAACGCAGCACAACCCAGAGAGCAGCTCAGGCTAGAGACAAAACAACAGAAAAGGGCCCCGAAAAAGCTTCCCTCGCTTTTTTTTCTTTCTTTTTTTTTTTTTGCAACTTTGTCGCCCCCACCCTCGGACACCACTAGCAACTCGTTCGGAAAACACCAGGAAAGGAAATCCCGGAGCCGGTCCTTGTATGCCAATTGGAAGCAGATGGGCAAATGGATCCGTGTAAGTTCCGGACACCGCCATCTTCGAATCGAAAAGGGAAGATGCGAGCTGAACGCTTGAAGCATTGGCTCAGGAGCTTTTGGAGAATTGTCCGTTCAGTCAAAGGAAATCTCGGTTTTTTATCGAAGCAAAGTGGAAAACTTTTAATGTAACTATATACATACATTTTTTGAGGACCAGGAAAGGGCCTGCTGCCCTTTGTTTTCTGGTTCTTGCTATCATACTCGAAGAGCATCCGATCCGCGTCGCTCTTTATCTTCGCAAAGTTGCAGCAGAATAATGCACTCGGGGAGGTCTCACGAATGCTCTCAGTGCACAATCTGTTAGCTCATTAATTATCACGTCCTAATAGACACCCACGTATTTGCGTACGGTTTGTTCAGGACAATGCACATCTTTGCATCTTACACTCTTAATAACATACGCACGGATGTCTTTCGCGAGCGGCGCGTCCGAATTTGTTCCCCCCCCCCCCCCCCGGTAACCTAAATCCACTTTCAGCATCACATTCATGTTTTTCATGTCCTGCATGGGAAAAGACGTCAGCAAGTTGTCCCCCGGGATTTCCTCTCGCTTTTCGGTCCGACACCCACTC